>JAWZYV010012970.1:0-247518 GCA_038373885.1 Cheiracanthium punctorium | reverse complement strand
GGCAATAATAGACCCTATGTGCATTCGATACCAACCAACAGAAGAAAGCACCAGTTTAGGAACACAGTTAAAGAAAAATACCACAACATAGACATTCTCTCGATTCAAATCCTACGGAAAAATGTTTTAAGAAAACAGTGAACGAATAATAGTTCAACACGGGCACTTCCTGGATGCTAACCTAAGGTGACCATATTTCTTAACAGTATTTTGGGGACAAATCAAGCATTGTCCGGGGCCTTCGCAATTAGTAACGGGCCTGCGCGTGTATTTTGAAGAGCCATCCAAAGAGGCCTACGGATGCTCGAGTCTTCACGTATACATCAGGCATTTCTCAAGCTTCCCAGTGCTTTCAAACGTTATTTAATGTAGTTTTAAGTAGTAATTGTGTTACTAATTCAAGTACGAACTCATGATTAATTTGTTTGCTATGATACATATTGACATTAAGAAAATAGATGCATATAATTTGAAGGAAAAACAAAGTAGCGCTTACTCTCATGATTCACGATTGCTTATTTTAGTTTCACAAGTGGATATTTAATATACTTTAAAATAACTAAATACACAAATGAGAAAGACATTTTTATAATGAATATGTCATGAACGTAGTCGTATTTCCTACGTTATTTTAAAGAATTCAACATTAATCTTTAGCAAATGACGTATTAAAGCGCATTTCAGTGTTTTCGGGATATCCTGTATATTGGAGAAAATTGATAAAATACGCTCTATAGCGCGATCCCTGAATTAATTATACTTTAATAAAGACATTTCATATAGTAGATGTTATTCTTTTGTCGCTTTCTCAATCGAATTTTGGAATTGAGCAAGCATAATGAACGCTTGTACAAAATATTAACTACATTTGAAGTTTCTGTATAAACGGGCAAAAATCAGTAATTTATAATTTACTGTATTTCTGCACTGTGCCAGATGTAAGTCTTAATCACAGAATCAAGGCATATATAACTGATAAATAACATTTTGAACTGGCAAAATTAAATTGTCTAAATAGTATCACAACGTCATGCTTATTTACAAGAATAAAAACTACTCAAGTAATACGATTTCTGATTAAAATAATTTATTTATAAATAACACACGAGTTATTATTCACTAAACATGATTTACATACATATTTTTTAGAATTTCTAAATACATTATAAGCGTTCACTTACCTTTACATTCAGAGCAAAATGTTCGAATTTAAGGATAAATTTTCATGAAAGAAAATGGCGCAAGATTCACAAAACGATTACCTACATCTAAAGTTCTTTAGTACGACAAAAGTATAAAAAAATTGTTTTAAAATAATAAAATAATATAACATTTATAATACTTAGAATAATAAAATAGAATGCTGTGACTGGGGAAAACAGGCCTCAATGATAAACTCATTTTTAGCGATGGCAACTCATAAGCAGGCCCGTTGCTTAGCGATGGCCCCGCATTGTCCTGGAATCCAAGGAAAACCTTTGGGACACTAGAAAATACCTTTGAGGACTTATTTGAGGTCACAACATATTACCATGCTAATAGCTCTTTATATCAATTGTATATTCTTATTTCTAATAAATTAATGGAAGTATTTATAAATATTTATTTAAACCAGAAATATGAAAGGAAAACCATGTTGAAATATTGCAATTTATTCAACATTTAACTCTTGGCATAGTATTTGTATTTTTCAGAAGACATTGCTTTTTAAATTGGCTCGTTTTGTGATCATTTTTCATGAAACCTTTTACACCCTCTAAAAAAAGTATTCGAGTGCAAGAAAAATTTCGTACTTTAATTTCATATTTAAAGCATGGTTGTTCCTGAAAAGTGATTAATCATTAACAAAACTGAAATGGGAAATTTGACTCATAGCCGAATACTTTATTGAATGTCTGTACACGCTACACATACAAAGACAACAGACGTTTTCAGAGATCGAATTTCATTGTTTCTTTGAGTAGAAGGCGCTTTTAGTTGTTTTATTTTTCTTCAATTTTTTCTGAAAGAAATAAACTAAACGGAAACTTTCAGGGGAAAAAAGTACAAATCTTTAAGTTTGGGGACTTTTCGCGTCCCCAAGAAGTCAAGGTATTTTTAGTAAAAAAGTAAAAAAAAAAGTAAAAGTTGTTTTTTTAAGTAAAAAAAATCTATATTTGGGGACTGTCCTCGAATTTCGAAGACGTATGGTCTCGTTTATGCTACCCCGACATCCAGACGGAACAACGGTTTAAGAACACGGGTATGTAACACCACAAAGAAACAAACACTGGCTGCAAACGGTTTAAGAACAGAATAAAAGAATATCAAATGGACACTCCGTGGATTCTAACCCAACCTCAAGAAGGAGGCGGTTTAACACGGGGATGGAACACCGCAAAGAAACGGACCCTGGCTGCAATCAATCCTAAACAATAAACAGAACCTGCAGTTTAAAAAAAAGGATGTAGAATAATTATTTGAAACCTACCAACAGACGAAATCAACGTTTAAGAACACTGTGATAGAAAAACACACACAAAACAAATATACACTACCTGCATTCGAACCCAACAAACAGAGGAAAACATCAGTTAAAGAACACAGTTAAAGTATAATACTAGACTATGGGCATTCCCCCCATTCAAACCCGAACTCCAGACGGAACAATGGCATGAGAAAACAGTTAAAGAATAATACTAAAACATGGACACTTCCTGGATTCTAATCCAACTTCCAGACGGAACAACGGTTTAAGAACACAGATATGGAACACCACAAAGAAACAAACCCCGGCTGCAAACGATTTAAGAACCCAGTTAAAGGATAATACAGGGACACTCCCTGGATTCTAACCCAAACTCCAGACGGAACAACGGTTTAAGAACATGGAGATGAACACCACAAAGAAAATGAATCTGGCTGTAACTAAATCCAACGTCAAAGAAGTTTTACTTCAATCGCGCGTAAAGATTACACGCACACACTTTTTTTTTTTTCATTAAAGTCATATAGTCTGTCAGAAGCATTGATATAAGAGGATCTGTTTACATAAAACGAAATCCTTCGAATGCGGAAAGTTTCCGCACTTTTCCAGAAGAGTATGGAATTCGGTTCGGGTAAATCAATAAAAATTGAATATATGAAGCCATTTATATTAGGTGGACGAAGATTAACTATATTGAGTTTGAGTGTAGACATATTTTCGTTAACTGTTTTTCCCGGCGTCCGTTGTAATTGCCTCCACAACGGGCTTTGACGTCTAGTGAAAAAGACAATAAAGACCAAATTTAAAAAAAAGGAAAGAGCGATAGAAAATCACGATGTATATATTTTAAATCTAAGACGACGTAAAATTAATAATTGAATGAACGATTGGCATGTTCTGGAAATTTATGCATTCTAAATTCACAACTTTTATTCAAGAAATTCCACGAAACATATTGTTACGAATTTTTGGTGTGCTCTGTTCTTCAGGGGTTCAATTTACGCTAAAATTTGTATTTTGTTGCATATAAATTGGTTTACTGTAACGCGAGATAGGAGTTTTTGGTTTCCCCATCGTTTAATCATGTAGAACGACAGTTCTACTAGTGACGCAGCCAGCCCCAACCAACCAACCGTAAAATCTCGCGGCACTTATATATACAGCCAGTTTTTGAATTTCTTTGTTGTTCTCTTGTGGATCTCGGAATCCTCTCTAACGAATTTTTTACAATTAATATATGATTTTAATCAGTGCAAAATTCGATGAGTGACGTCGCCGGTTAAGCTAGGAAAACTCGTTTTTTTTTTTATTTAATCCAGTTCAAAGAGGGAACTATTTAACCCGCGTAAGGAAATACGGAAAATGATCTCGTTTGGGAGGCGGTAAACAAGACAGGGAGCAAGAATACAGTGCTGTAGATCCGTGACAAGATTTGTACAAGTTACCTTATATCCTAAACCAGTTCGGTCGTAGACAGCTGGTACGTTTCGCTTCGTCTTTCTGATCAGGTAACTTAGGTTGTGTACCGACGTCGCCTTTTTGCGAGATGAGCTTTGTGTTACTGTCGTTTTTGTTTTATTTAATTTTAAAAAATAATAACAGATTATTATATACTTTACTTATTTTTTCTGTAATTTATTTTGCTATAATTAATAATTAAAAATAGCTAAGACTTTGAATTAAAAAAATAATTAATTTAAGTATTTTTTGGTAAAACTCCTTCCTAACTTTTTCTTTAAGTATTTCGTTTCCCTAGTATTTTGATAGCTATTTCTAATTAAATGAAGTCTTTATTTTTCTAATATTATTAATTCTATTTGGAAAATTCAATATGTAATTAATATTTCAATGGATTTTTTTTCTCTTCAGAAAGCTCATATAATTAATTAATAATAATTATTTAGTATTCAAATAAAAATAAATAGTAGTTTTACATACTAACTAGTTTTAATAACAATTCTTTTACTCTTCATGTATATATAAAATTTATTGAAATTATTGAATTATAATTTTAAAAAACCAATATTTTTTCCAAATCTTAGGTTTTTCTCACTTTTATTTTTTATTCCTTTAAATACCAGATTTAAAATTTTGTTCAATACTTTTCAGATAGAAATTTGATTAATTAATCTAAATTTATACATGCACTATATTTTGTATTAGACATTTAAAGGCCGGAGATGGCATCTAAAACAAGATGTTGTGCCCACCCGAGCCGAGTTGATAAGATACTGAAGATGGTAGATAACTGAAGTATGAAGGTCCAGGGTTCTTGTCTACCGGATGGCTGATAATCTAAAAATTCGGAGTTTTGGACGGTTCTTCTCACGATGTAACGTAAATACGCTTCAGAAGCACTAAAAAAGTCAACCGCGCAAGACCCTTATTCTTAAACTGGTAGTTCATCTAAACGTTCTCTAAAAAAATGAAATTATCAACTGATAAAAAAAACAAACAAACATAGTATGAAGTTAGTTTTCTAAAAAGCGACATAAAACCAATTATAAACAATAATTTTTTGAGTAATTTTCTATTTTATTATTAATGATTATAGTCATTAATTAATTGAATCAACAATTTTGAGATGTATCATTATCTTAGTTAAAAACTTAGTGTATCATAATATAGTTAAAATTTTAACTTAGAGATAGGTTTAAACTGAAAGCTGTTATGATTTCAATTTTAAGTAAAGTGTAATTAATTAATAGCCTACTTAATTAAAAATCCTTACCTTAATTAGTGAATTTTAAATCAAGTAAAATTAAAATTTCTAAACAATTTGTTTATTAAGATGGTTTTGTTTTGTCACCATATACCAGTATTCATAAAGGAAGTAAAATAATAATGAAGTGTTTAAAATTTATTAAGGTATATGTTGGATTACTATTGATGACTCATGGCTGACTCATTTTTATTTATTTGTTTACTTGTTCTATATTTTGGCGCCAAACATCTAAAAGATCGTTATTCTGGCGATCGTGTTGCCATCTTTGTGTAAGGTAACTATACATATTGTTCAAGTAATTAAAATATTTTGTACAACAATTTTCTTTTAAATTTTAAATTTATGAAAATACGTTTTGTGAGAGCTGACATTATTCGGAGGGTTGGTAATAAATTTTTAGAGCTGACAATAAGAGTTTCATAAAAATGTTTGTTTTGAAATTGGTAATTTTCCTTAGAAAAAATTAAGTGGTTGTAATTACAGTTAAGTTTTTTTTTCTTTCACTATAATTATCTTTTCTGGAATTCTCTAACCTTCTTTCTAATTCCTTTTTAATAACATCCAATAACTACATGCATCAATACCAATACTACGATTCAATATATCGAAGAAGAAAACAACAGCGGCGCAAGGATATGGAGTTCGGCACCCAAGCATTTTCAAATTTTTAAATCAAAAAATAGAACTTCTACAATAGTTACTACGATAAGAACAACTTCCACATTTTTCATCATAGTAAAAAATTAAGTTTCAATGCCCATCGATAATTAATCTACAAGTTTTCATTAATAATAATTGTATCTTCGACCGAACTACTTTACGAGCGGAAAGCGCCTGCCAAAAAAGGAGGTAAAAAGGTGACCTAAGCCGAAGGAAGCGTGGCGTGGGATCATTCTGGTGGTTGGTGTGTTCGACGGAAGTCGGTGTCCAGAGAGCTGCCTTGCTAAAAAAAAAAGAAATGGCGCTGGCGATCTTGCTGGAGTTCTTGAAGATGACGACTTGACGATAGATCTAGATGGGGGCCCCCCTCTCTTCAACTAATGATAAGTTTCATCTTTCTTTCCTTCTTTCTTTCTTTTAATTAAATTTTTTTTTGTGCACAAATGTTAGGAAAATTTTTTTTTAGAAAAAAGTCAGCTCGGGGTAAGGGAAAATGTCTTTTAAAGTCATGATGTCTCATGTTCCTTCACGATATTTTTTAGTTTTTAATTTTCAAATGTAAAAGATTTTAATGTTATCCTAATAAATGTGATTTGTTATTTGTAAAAATGGCTCCTCTTCATTTATCTCACTTCGTGTAAATTTATTTCAGCAGTTCTCTTTCAGGTTTTAAATGTTTAGCCTAATGGCATTTGCACGTAACGCCGAGAGCCTGGTTGGTATATTGCGGTCACAACACTTTTAAAGCTTTAATTTTATTTTTTTTTTTGTACGAACTACAAGGATATTAATTGATTATAAATGAAGGTACAACAATGGTGCCGTTCAAATTTGGATCGGCGAATTAAGTGTGATGAATGAGACGAGCCATTTTTTTTTTTTTGTGTCGGTCAGCCATGGGTCAAATTTTTCTGAATGATTTTAATAGATTATATAATTAGTATTAGTTATTTAGTATTTTGGGTTACAATTATTTAAATTAAAATGGCTAGATCTTCCACCTCTGATTTTCCCTCTTTAGATAATGCGTGTCATTTAACAGTAACAACTGTAAATTTCGGGGAATTTATCCCCCTAGTAACCCCCTTTTCGGGAAATAACCCGGACTTCAGCATTAATGATTTCTTCGACAAGATCGAAGAAATCGCCAAACACGCGTCATGGAAGGATGAACAAACACTGTTTGTCGCCAAAACCAAATGCATTGGAGAAGCGGATGCATTTGTTAGGTCGCAGCCTCAGTTGAAATCTGCCGATTACAGAACATTTAAAGAAGCATTGAAGGACAGGTTCAGCACTAACGACAAAGATTGTTCGCTTTTGAAATTCACAACGGCAGTACAGGGTTTTAATGAGACCACGCGGGGTTTTTTGTCCCGTTTAAACGGTTTAGCACATCGCTGCTTTCCCGATGAAGAGCCCATTCGGCAAAGGATGTTGGTTTCCCAATGTCTTCAAGGCCTCCGACCCTCCGTTCGCCGATTCATCATGGCACAAGACCATGACACCTTTGAGAAAATTTGGGCTCTAGCTTTACAGGAGGAACAATGTGCCGCGCTAGAGAAAGCCTCCGCGAGTGTCAACATTGTTGACACCGAACCGAAGCCGTCCGCCATTGAAACGGAGTTGAGAGAAATTAAATCCTTGGTTCAGAATAGTATTTTTGAAACAGATAAAAGGGTTAGCGATCTTCAAGAGGAAGTAAAGAGATTGAACAAATTAGTCATTAGCAACGGTACTAATCGGATAATTTGTTTTAAATGTAGAAAACCAGGGCATTATAGTCGCGATTGTCGATCAAGATATTATAATCAACACAGACCCAATGGAAATGACAGGCAGGGAAACTAAATCAGGGGCAAGACAGAAACACTCATCTGATCTTGAATCCCCCTTTTGAGTGCACTGGGATTGCGACTTCGGAATCCAGATATAATATGCCTATTGTAAAAATTAATGTTAAGGATTTTGTTATACATACTCTTATTGATACAGGTGCCTCAATTTCCATAATTAAGGGAAGTGTTTTGGAATCTTTAAAAGACACACGCTGCATTAAATTAGTAGAACCTTGTTTTTTAAAAGTATTGGGCATTACACAGAATTTAGTAACCTTGAACCAAAAAGTTAAGTTAGAAGTTCAATTAGGGACCTTTAAGTGTGAAATAGAATTTTTTGTATGTAATACGGATTTATTTACTTACGATGCGATCTTAGGTTCGAACTTTCTTATCGAAAATCAAATTCATATCAATTTTGCTAAGACTACCATTTCAAATGAAAATTTTTTACTTAATTGGACAAATAAACAAATTTCTAGACATAATGTTAATTCTGTACAAAATCTAAATTTTCAAGTAGGTTTTAATAAACGTAAATGTATCATTCCTCCTAAATCTGAATTAATTGTAACAGTTACTACTAAAGATAATTTTAAGATTTCTGATTTTGTCTTAATCCAACCACATAAGCATGCCATGTCGCATGTGTGGATTGTCTCGAGCTCAGTAAATGAAGGAAATGACAACGGCGAATATTTTGTCAAAATAGCTAATTTTTCTAACGACCCTGTTCACATTAACAAAGACACCAAAATTGTAAACATTGAGCCTATTGAGGTAGTTAAGAGCGACGAAGTAAGCGTTGGGGAGGTATATAAGGACGATAATGAATTGATGGGAGAAGTAAACATGGCGGAGGAATTTTATGAAGATGAGAATGAAATTTTTGGAGGTAAATTTGATCTGGCTCATTTAGGAGATGAGGAAAAAGTTAAATTAAAAAATTTATTAATCAAACATAAAGGTGTTTTTGCTGAAAGTGTAAAGCACTTACGGGTTGCAACACCATAGCTCACCGAATCTACCTAACAGATGATTTGCCAGTCAGGCAGAAGCCTTACAGAACCCCACATCCTTTACGAGAAGAATTGAAAAGTCAAATAAACCAGCTTTTGGATGCCGGGATAATTTCTGTGAGTGATTCACCGTATGCTTCCCCAATATTATTAGTTAAGAAAAAGAATAACACGTATAGGTTGGTATGTGACTATAGGAAATTAAATTTAAAAACACAACCGCTTCCTTTTCCCTTACCGTTAATTTCGGATTTATTAGATTCATTAGAAGGAGCCAAGTATTTTTCTTCTTTGGACTTGTGTTCAGGCTATTGGCAAATGAATTTAGATCCCAAGGATCGTCATAAGACTGCCTTCAGCACCGAATTTGGCCTTTTTCACTGGAATCGTCTACCTCAGGGTTTGAAAAATGCAGCGTCGTCATTTCAAAGATTATTGGAAATAGTATTAGCTGGGCTGAAAGAGTGGAATATTAATACTTACCTTGATGACCTTATAATTGCGTCGAACACGTTCGATGAACACCTCGAAAAGCTAGACATGGTATTCAAGAGATTAGGCGTGCACAATTTAAAAGTTAATCCGGGAAAATGTCAATTAGTTAAGGAAAAAATTACTTACCTTGGGTTTCAGGTCACTGACGGTAAAATTTTGCCCGACAGCAGAAATGTGGAGGCAATTCAAAAGTTTCCAGTTCCAACTAACAAAAAGCAGGTTCGGTCATTTTTAGGACTTTGTAACTTCTATCGCAAATTTATAAAGAATTTCGCCCACATAGCAATACATTTGACTAAATTAACAAAAAAATCAGTAACTTTTGTTTGGGATGAAAATGCCAATAATGCTTTTGAGCAATTAAAGTCAGCATTAATCTCTTACCCTTGTCTTATTTTACCAAACACTAAGAAAGAATTCGTTTTGCATACAGATGCTTCTGGATATGCTATTGGAGCTGTATTGAGTCAGGAAGGTCAGGATGGACAATTACATCCGGTTGCTTATGCAAGTAGGCGGTTGAACGATGCCGAAACTAGGTATAGTGTTTTTGAAAGGGAAACCTTAGCGGTCGTTTGGGGAATAAACAATTTTCGACACTATTTGTATGGACAATCTTTTAAACTTTTTTGTGATCAGAAGTCGCTTTCCTATGCACTCAAACTTAAGGATAGCGGTAGAATTACAAGATGGATACTTGCACTTCAAAATTACGACTACACAGTAACTCACACTCCTGGGAAAATGAATGTGCCTGCGGATACTTTGTCACGAACAGTCCAGGTAGAACCCGTCAATGTCATTGAATTCACAACAAACAACTTTCCCCCTGCTAGGATTAGGAATTTACAAGAGCAAGACACTAGGTGTCAAGAGATTTTGATTAAGTTAGAGAACACAAATGAAATTGAACAAAATGGGATGAAATTTTTTAAGAGGGATGGAATTTTGTTTTGTGTAAATGATAAAGCAAAGGGTCACAAATTTACCATCACAGACAGACTAGTAATTCCAAAGACACTCATTAGTGAGGTTTTGTCCTTGGGACATGACTCGATAACATCAGCACACCCAGGCATTAAGAGGACTTTAACCCGAATTAAGAGAAACTATTTTTGGTGGAACATGACACACCATATCATTAATTATGTCAAATCTTGCCACTCGTGTCTTGAGAGAAGAGGGTATAACGCTAAACATAAAGCGCCGCTACAAAGAATTCAAATAACTAGTCGGCCTTTTGAGCGAATTGGGATGGACGCAGTAGGACCACTTCCTATTACTGAGTCAGGCAATCAACATATTATAGTAATTGGTGATTATTTTACCAGGTGGGTGGAAGCATACCCTGTGAAGGATTTACAAACTGAAACGATTGCTTTAGTGTTAGAAAAGTTCATATGCTCTCATGGGATTCCTGAGCATTTGATAACTGACAGAGGTAGTTCTTTGATTTCTGACAGCATACAAAAAGTTTATAAAAAACTGGATATTAAGAAACACACTAGTACAAGTTACCACCCAGCGACTGATGGGGTAGTTGAACGGGTTAATGCTACAATAATTAACGCACTCCAGCACTTAGCAGACAATACTTACCATGAATGGGACAAATATTTACATTTTGCACTTTTGGCTTACAGAACAGCAGTACACTCAACCTTAAAAGATACACCAGCTCATTTAATATATGGAAGGGATTTAGTATTACCAATAGATCTTATAAGTAGCCCCCCTTTGAGGTCATATTCTGATCAGAGGGAACTCAGTGAAGATTTGGAGATTCGTCTACAACAGTGTTTTAAAATCATAAAAGCCAATTTAGTTGAAGCTGCAGAAAGACAAGAAAAGTATAGAAAAAAGGTGTGTAAGGAGAAGGGTATTGTTATAGGAGATCTGGTGATGTTATACACGCCGTCAATTAAAGTTGGGCAAGGGAAAAAGTTTTCTAAATTTAATAAAGGGGTTTATAGAGTTAAAAATCAACTTAGTAAAGTCAATTTTGAAATTATTAACATATACAACCATAAAGATAAACAAGAAGTCCATGTTGACAGATTAACCAAAATTCCAGATCGCCTCATTTTCCCATCCTTGGATGTAGAGTTCATAGAGGAAGAGCCTAGTGCTCCTAATGAAGATAACGAAATTTTAAATTCGCCAGATCTCAATAACAGTCCTTTCCCCAAAAACTATACAAAAACTGTCAGAGTATTCGTGAACAGCAATCGAGTGCCCAGGAAGCTGCCCTGTAATGTACAGCAGTCTACGACAGGAACATCTGCTCCAGTTGTCCAGACCCCACCACAGGCTGTGGTGCCTCCAAGCACGGGACAGGCCACCAAACATCCATACAATCTAAGGCCGAGAAGGAATGGTTTCGTAAAAACATGAACTGTTATCATGAAGAATCAGATTATTAGTGTGAAAATTTTTATGTGTCATTTTGTTCTATATATTTTATATGATTTAAGTGTTGATTGTTTTGAATTTTTTTTTACTAATGTTATATGAATATTTAATATAACTTTAACACTAATTTGTTGGGCCCAACATAAATATATCTGCTGCTGAACATAATTTTTTTAGTTAAGATATTTATTGGTGGAGTAGCTAACCATCTAATGTGAATATTTTGGGTTTGATTAATGTGTTCTTCACCTAGATATAGCAAAGTGTTAAATTTTTTTTTAAAGAGTTTTTTTATAAATCATTTTATATGTTTTGTCAAGGTGGCAATTAATAGGGTTCTGTTGTAGGCTAAACACACTAGTTAGAAGTTGATCAGAGTCCAAAGTCTACAAATTTTTCCTTTATTATTGAATATGTTTGTGTTATATGTAAAAGTTTGCAATGGTTCGGAATGTTGAAGGGTAGTGAAGGTTTCCCTTGTGATATGCATTTCAACTTCAAGTGCTAATATTTTGTGTAGTGTTAGTTAGGTATTTTGCAATTTTTTTTTTAAATTTTGTTTTCTTTTATTGTGATATTTTTTTTGGGGGGTAATTGTATACTATTTTTATGCGAAGCAGATTATTCAAGCTACTGTGTTAGTTTTTTTTGTTTTGTGTTGTAAATCAACATTTTGGTTTGCAATTTGGAGTTAGGCGGGTTACTTAGGGTGTGTAAATTCCAGTTTACTGTTATGTTTCTTTGAAAAAAAAAAAAAAAAATGTTGCACATTTTTTTTCGTGTGAGAGGGAGGTATTTGTTATGATTTCAATTTTAAGTAAAGTGTAATTAATTAATAGCCTACTTAATTAAAAATCCTTACCTTAATTAGTGAATTTTAAATCAAGTAAAATTAAAATTTCTAAACAATTTGTTTATTAAGATGGTTTTGTTTTGTCACCATATACCAGTATTCATAAAGGAAGTAAAATAATAATGAAGTGTTTAAAATTTATTAAGGTATATGTTGGATTACTATTGATGACTCATGGCTGACTCATTTTTATTTATTTGTTTACTTGTTCTATATTTTGGCGCCAAACATCTAAAAGATCGTTATTCTGGCGATCGTGTTGCCATCTTTGTGTAAGGTAACTATACATATTGTTCAAGTAATTAAAATATTTTGTACAACAATTTTCTTTTAAATTTTAAATTTATGAAAATACGTTTTGTGAGAGCTGACATTATTCGGAGGGTTGGTAATAAATTTTTAGAGCTGACAATAAGAGTTTCATAAAAATGTTTGTTTTGAAATTGGTAATTTTCCTTAGAAAAAATTAAGTGGTTGTAATTACAGTTAAGTTTTTTTTTCTTTCACTATAATTATCTTTTCTGGAATTCTCTAACCTTCTTTCTAATTCCTTTTTAATAACATCCAATAACTACATGCATCGATACCAATACTACGATTCAATATATCGAAGAAGAAAACAACAGCGGCGCAAGGATATGGAGATCGGCACCCAAGCATTTTCAAATTTTTAAATCAAAAAATAGAACTTCTACAATAGTTACTACGATAAGAACAACTTCCACATTTTTCATCATAGTAAAAAATTAAGTTTCAATGCCCATCGATAATTAATCTACAAGTTTTCATTAATAATAATTGTATCTTCGACCGAACTACTTTACGAGCGGAAAGCGCCTGCCAAAAAAGGAGGTAAAAAGGTGACCTAAGCCGAAGGAAGCGTGGCGTGGGATCATTCTGGTGGTTGGTGTGTTCGACGGAAGTCGGTGTCCAGAGAGCTGCCTTGCTAAAAAAAAAAGAAATGGCGCTGGCGATCTTGCTGGAGTTCTTGAAGATGACGACTTGACGATAGATCTAGATGGGGGCCCCCCTCTCTTCAACTAATGATAAGTTTCATCTTTCTTTCCTTCTTTCTTTCTTTTAATGAAATTTTTTTTTGTGCACAAATGTTAGGTAAATTTTTTTTAGAAAAAAGTCAGCTCGGGGTAAGGGAAAATGTCTTTTAAAGTCATGATGTTCTCATGTTCCTTCACGATATTTTCTAGTTTTAATTTTCAGATGTAAAAGATTTTAATGTTATCCTAATAAATGTGATTTGTTATTTGTAAAAATGGCTCCTCTTCATTTATCTCACTTCGTGTAAATTTATTTCAGCAGTTCTCTTTCAGGTTTTAAATTGTTTTAGCCTAATGGCATTTGCACGTAACGCCGAGAGCCTGGTTGGTATATTGCGGTCACAACACTTTTAAAGCTTTAATTTTATTTTTTTTTTGTACGAACTACAAGGATATTAATTGATTATAAATGAAGGTACAACAAAGCAAACATTGCATTAATAGATTACATTGCATTAAAATAATAGAACGAGTAACTAGATTATCATTAATTAAGAACGAGATTATTAAATTAATAATTTTAACGAAACTTAACTTATCGTTAAACTGAATTATCGTTAAACTGAAACCGGTTATCGTTAAACTGAATGCAAATTAATGAATCACAATGCATTAAAACAATAGAACCAATAGTTATATATTGTTGAATTACGGCCGATTAGCTACACGTAGGCTCTAAGCCGAGACGTGGGGAGCCCTCTGTTGGGGTCTTTCTAAGGGGTCCTAACCCGTATTTACGCTGTTTTGGAGGAAACCACGGAAAACTCCGAACGATTAGGTCGGCGGACGCAACCTGATTTCGAACCAGGCACCTACGGTCTCCCAGTTCAGAGCGCTATGCGCTCGGCCACTGATGGGGCCCAATAGTTATATAATTATAGTAAAAAAGTTAACTATAGTAAAAATTACGTTTAGCATTAAACTGAATGCAAATTTATGAAATAAAATCAAAGATGGTGGCAGGGATACTAATCTGTACTCGACCCAAATTATAAATAGAAAATTACTCAAAAAATTATTGCATATAATCAGTATTATGTTTCTTATTATAAAATTCTAAGAAAAATATGTCAATTTTCTGTTACATGTTACAAAAGAACTTGCTGTGACTTTTTAATCAAATACTCTGATACTGCATGAAAACAGGTTTGTATATTTATTTACATAACTTAGTGTCAAGCAAACTTCCAAAATTCGCCCTTGAAACTAATTTATTATCTTATGACCATACGCTTAAAAAGTAATGATATCCCCATGCAAAAACCCTTAACTGGTTAAAAATTTGTGACGCAGCATTTTACTTTATAGCTCTATGAATTTTAAATATGGGTCTTAAAAATAATGATATCAAATTTTGAGTGACGCCCTGCTGGGAATTTTAAAGATTTGTTTTTAAATTCCATTACAGTTACTTTCGTTTTATTTTCTAAAGAAGATTTACGCATTTAAGCAATGCTTTTAATTATGAAATACACTGTCAAATATATCACACTTTCACTGAGTCTATATAATGTATTCAAATGAATTTATTTCAATAATTTAATTTATCTTTTGCGTCACGCTATTCAAAAGGACAAGCAAAATTTTCATATACATTTCACTTAGTTTGGTTACTATGACACTAACTAAATATTTACGTAAATTTTGCTTGTCCTTTTGGATAGCGTGACGCAAAAGATAAATTAAATTATTGAAATAAATTCATTTGAATACATTATATAGACTCAGTGAAAGTGTGATATATTTGACAGTGTATTTCATAATTAAAAGCATTGCTTAAATGCGTAAATCTTCTTTAGAAAATAAAACGAAAGTAACTGTAATGGAATTTAAAAACAAATCTTTAAAATTCCCAGCAGGGCGTCACTCAAAATTTGATATCATTATTTTTAAGACCCATATTTAAAATTCATAGAGCTGTAAAGTAAAATTCTGCGTCACAAATTTTTAACCAGTTAAGGGTTTTTGCATGGGGTACAGTGCTTACTGGCGGTTTCTCAGCAAATACTGACGATATCGCTTAGCTGACTTCAGTTTCAGAGATTTACTTTGGGAGCCAAATTTGGCGATATATCGCCAAAAAGTCTCCATGGTGCAATTTTATTAATGGACCTGTAACGTTTGCTTTCCTGCATAGGTATTACCCAAAAGCAATAGTATTGTGCTACAATGTTTGCGAGTGGTCGTGATTATTCTAGAATGGAATCCCATGGAATTCTCTCGAAAGTTCGGAAAGACAATGTAAGAAGGGCAAATCACTTACAAGCAGTACAGTTTTAAGTGAACACTCGCAGGGTTCACCGCATTGAGAGCCATATCGTTCTGCGTTGATTTACTCTGAGAGACTGTTGTCTTTAGAAGATCGTTTTGAAATCTATTTGTGAATTCGGTATTTTTGTATTCTGTGGAGCAGTTGAAAGATCTGGTCGAGTTTCTACGGAATTTTTAGCCTGTGGAAGGACTTTATTGTATGCGAAAAACAGCATCAGAGAAAGACTCTGTGATCAGCTCACTGTTAAAAATCGAGCTATAGCTTGTTGATTTCTGTGAATTGGGAAATGAATAATGTTCGTCGAATTTCTAGAACTCATAAAATTTGCGTTTCGTCAAATCAGCTGGACAGCTTAATAGAGCTTTTCATACGCACCGTGCTTTTAACCCTTTGAGGCGCAACTCTTTCCCAATACTGAAAAAAGGGCAGCCGTTGCCATCGCTCGACTTAACTACCAGCAAGATGGCGGACGATCGAAACGTTAATCGCGTGCCACAGATCTAGAGACCCTTTTTTGACGACAGCTGGCTGTGCCGCACAGCCGGGCTCCGGAAATTACGGGAAGGACGTATATGTAGCTCTAAGCGACACATTCAGTGACTCGAGCTGTCCTCTCCTGGCAAATAAACAAATAAATAAACTAACCGCCCCCACCGACAAACTAACCGCCCCCCCCCCTCCCCGACAAACTTGCATTAATCCGCCACTTATGACGTACTCACCCGTCAACGACGGGTACTTCAACTAGTATGAAATAATAGTACTTCTATCTCCATAAATCTATTTAAAAATCTTTTTTTTTAAAAAGGGGGGGGGGGAAGAAAAATTTAGAAAAAGCTTCTGAGGGAAAAAAATAAAGAATGTTCTTCTTAAGAGCAGCAGACTACATTTTTGATTCATCTGTCAGTGAACGCAACCATATCTGCAATATTATTTCTCTGCTTTGTTCAATTCTCCTTCATCGTAACTCCAGCCGATAAACGGTCTTTTTGTTGTTTTATTTTTTGATGAAAATTTATTTTCAGTCGTCTAATTCCAAGTCCATTGGCATGATATTTTTTCTTCTCTTGGCGATTTGGCGTTCGTCGGCTCTCAGATGCACTTCCGACTTTCCTTCCCGAATCATTTACGCAACTCCCCCGAAAGCAACGGAGTTAAAAACACCGGGGAGTTCGAATAATTAAAGAGAATAGAAAGAAAATGGCTTCTCTCATAAACCGGTTTTTATTATGCGCGTCGTCAGACATGAAAAGATCGTTTGTTTACCTCCGTTTACTCAGCTGCTCAAAGGACAACAAGGCCTTGGTAGTGGTGCCACAAGGCCGGATGAGCGGCATGTCGAACAGTCGACGGAACTCGGACTACCCGTCGAAGATCTATCCGCGGCTGGAATCGGTCGACCTGAGGGATGAAGATATTCCGCAGGCGGAAAATCCCGCTAAGGAAATCGACTTTGCCAACCATGTGGACGCGTTCAGAAACAAAACAACGTGGGAAATCCTGCGGGCCCTGACGGTGCTGAAGATGTGTTCGGTGAATGTTCTGGTTCGGAACAGTCTGTCGGTAAGGAAAAAAAAATATATATACATATATATATACAGTCGAATCCCGTTTAACCCTTTAACGCGCAATGTTGCCGCTCTGGCAACGCTAAACTCTGGCGTTTTGACTGTTGCCAGTCACGAAGAATAGATTTGATTTCTATAAAAATAGTTGCCTGTGACATAGCTCCACGAGAATCCTTTACCCTTTTAGCACGTCATTTCCCCGTAAAAAAAAATGGTCGCGATTATTTAACGTTCGCCATCTTGCTGGCAGTTAAGTCGAGCGATGGCAACGGCTGCCCTTTTTTCAGCATTGGGAAAGGGTTGCGCCTCAAAGGGTTAAGCGAAGTCTGTTTCAACGAAAATCTCGCTATTTAGCGAAGACTTGGATAATCCCCAAATCAAATTACAGGTATGGAGACACAATATCGGTTATAACGAAATTTCGTCAGAGCGGAATGATTTCTCTGATTCCCTTGGATTTCGTTAAAACGGGATTTGACTGTATTTTGATTTAATTGTATGCAGGGGCGTAGCCAGAAATTTTTCATGGGGGGGGGTTACGACTACTACAACTCATATATATGTATAGGTGTGTGTGATAATGTAGTGAAAAGTATACATTTTGCATGGCAAAAAATTCCCCATGGGAGGGGTTATGACCCCCCTAACCCCCCCCGTGGCTACGCCCCTGATTGTATGTAATACTGCTCCCACCCCAACAATATCCGCATTCATTTAAATAAACCTACATGCAGGGTGCGTAAGTACAAAAATGACTGGAAAAAGTGTTAACCCTTTGAAGCGCAACTATCTCCCAATGCTCAAAAAAGGGCAGCCGTTGCCTTCGCTCGATTCGACTACCAGCAAGATGGCTGTGCGTGCAGCAGAGCCACCTGTGTAAAAAAATGGGTCTCTATCTGTGGCACGCGATGAACGATTCGATCGACCGCCATCTTGCTGGTAGTTAAATCGAGCGACGGCAACGGCTGCCCCCTTTTTTTTTCAGCCTTGGGCAGTCTATCCAGTTTTTCTTCGATATCAATGCATTTCCGTCGTATTCTTCCATTTTTCAGCAGATTCCAGTGCTGTTAAAAATAATCCTGATAATTTTACAAATAATCGACATTTTTTACGGGAAATGATGTGCTAAAAAGCAAAGGATTCTCGTGTAACTATGTCACCCTCAAGTACTTTTGTAGACATCAAAATTTTTCTTCGTGATTGACAATAGTCAAAGCGTCAGTTTTGTGTCCTCACAGAGAGGACATCGGCGCATTAAAGGGTTAAAGAAAGGTACTGGGAACCCAAGAAGATTCAGAATTACCTAACAACGGAAGATAAAAATCAATGTCATCAATTTAGGGAAATGATCGCTAAATTTAGCGACTTTTCTTTATGATCTGTCTCTAAAGTGAAAGACTTTTCCTTGAATTTAGAGCAAACACCGTGCTATGCATTACACCACCAAAAAAATATTGATTGATTGGGAAATTTATGAATCTACCCTTCGGGGCACATAAAAAAAAAGTTAAATTTTAATGAAAAATCCATGTTTTTAATTAAAGTGGGTGTAAAACTAAAAAATTTAAATGCCGTTTTAATGAAATTCATCGTATACTTTGAAATATTGGCAAATTTAAGGGAAATTTCGGTAAAAAATTGCATTTACTCCACACCTCCTGTAACCAACTCTGATAAATATTTTAACCCTTTAACGCGCGGTGTCCTCGTCGTGAAGACACCAAACTCTGACGTTTTGACTGTTGCCAGTCAAGAAGAATAAATTTGATTTCTATAAAAATAGATGCGGGTGACATAGATCCAAAGAATCCTTTATTTTTCAGCACGATATTTCCCATAAAAAAAAAAAAAAAATTACCGTCATTTACCGTCAAAAAATTGTCACGATTATTTTTAACAGCACTGACATCTGCTGAAAAATGGAAAAACGCGAAAACAGCTGGATAGATTCCAGCGAATTCCAGCGATTCCGATAGATTCCAGCGATTCCAGGCTGGTAGTTAAGTCATGCCATCGCTCGACTTAACTACCAGCAAGATGGCGGACGATCAAAACGTTCATCGCGTGCCACAGATCTAGAGATCCTTTTTTGACGCTGGAGAATCGAACGATGCCAGCGGCTGCCCTTTTTTCAGCATTGGGAAAGGGTTGCGCCTCAAAGGGTTTTAAAACAATATTCAGGCAGTACATAACTAGCATATATATCTATGTTATGAACCAAAAGATTTGCAAAAGCTCTAATAGTTATGAAAA
Organism: Cheiracanthium punctorium; assembly: GCA_038373885.1. Taxonomy (NCBI): domain Eukaryota; kingdom Metazoa; phylum Arthropoda; class Arachnida; order Araneae; family Cheiracanthiidae; genus Cheiracanthium; species Cheiracanthium punctorium. The sequence continues at coordinate 227,901 of JAWZYV010012970.1, read as the reverse complement.
TATCAAATTTGACATAAAAACTCAATATTTTTTTTCTTTAAAATAAAGCATTTTTTTGGAGAAAAAAATAATTTTAAAATCAACAAATAAACGCAGAAATATTATACTCTGCTTCCTAACACAGCTAGTAATGATCGAAATATCTTGGAAAAGTCGATATCTTAAACACGTTATTGAGATATGACATTTACAGTAAAGAAAATTCACGAAAAACAAATTTCTTCAGAAAACGCGTTTAGTGATTTTAATTCAGTACAAAATACTATAGTGATTTTAATTCAGTACAAAATTCTATCTTTCTGGAAAAGACACTCAAAATACTGGTGTTAAACGATAAAGTAAATAAAAAAACTTTGTAAAAAACAGACATAAGATGTTATAGGTAAGAAGATACGTACGTTTCGACCAAAAATTGTTTTGGTCTTCGTCAGTCAAAGCCCTTCGTCACAAGGAGCACAGGGAACTGATCTCTTTTCAGTTCCCTGTGCATAGGTATATCGCATAGGTTGGTATAATCGCATAGTTGGTAAAATAATCAGCCTATACACTCCAACTTGCCTAATATACTTGAAAGGTTGATATATTCACTTTCTAAAAATGTATAGTATTATGTTTTTTAATCTGTTGCTTCAGTACGAGAAACTGTCTGATAAAAACCACGATGAAAAGAAAAATCATATTAATTTTCTTATAACTTGTAAAAAAAAAAAAAAAAAAAAAAAAAAATGCACACGGACTGCAAATGGCACCGAATTTTGAAAATGACTCATAAACAGTGGCCGCGCCTCCATTTGAGCACATTAGCACGTGAACCTCCAAAGGAAAAACTGAAGAATGAACGCATTAACAAATTAAATTTAAAACAAAAATTAAGTACACTTACAGATTTTTGTGAATTTAAAACGCGAGTTTTACTCTCCCCCCCCCCACTAATATTAAATACGCTTATTATAGCTAACGCACTGTAGTGCAAGTTACTATTGCGCAGTCTTAATCGATCGCACGTGCGAACGGAAAATTTTCCTTCTGAACCGCTCTCTGGGATGAGAAGCGGAGACAGCTGAGAGAACATACGGCGCTCGCAGATATCATTCCGTACGCACATTTTCATCGTGCACACAGGGCCATTTGTTTTGCGGTATCTCTTCCGGATTTTTCCTTGGTTTGTTACGTTCGGTTAGTTAATTCATTTTTATTCATTTCTTATTCTTTTCTTTATTTCTATCATTTTCCACAACATTATTTTTTTTTAATAAACTAGTGTCAATAATTAAGATGGGGTAAAATAAGTATTTCGAAGCAAGCAATGGCATTTTTCAATATTATCCTTTGAAAAAATATCGAAATAAAATGAATCAAGACAACACCTTTGCTGAAAACTTGTCTTGGTGACGAAATGCTAGACAAATCATATTTGTTTTCTTTCAGTTGCGTGCATTGTTTTCCTTTAACTGCTGGAAACGCAAAAATATTTTAATTTGTAAGGTGCGTCGTATCTGCATAATTGAGTTTTTGAAATTTGTTTTGCGAACCTCCATTTAAATAACCCACGCGCAGCCACTGCTCATACATTGCAGTTTTCTTTTTACATTCTGTTGTCTTTATATTGTTTGTTTTCAGTATACATTCAGTAAAAATAATTTTAGTAAAAATATTTTACAGTGTAAATCTATTAGACAAAATATTTTAATTGTATTTAGATTAAAAAAAAAAGAATATTAATGTTTCAAAGTTATATAATAATTTGATTTAAACACACATTAAACTCTTTCTTTTTGTATGTGCGCTTGTATTTTTTTTTTTTTTTTCTTCTAAGATGACGTAGATATATTTTGTAGTTTTTCCAAGATTAGATGATAAAAAGCAATTTTAACAAATTTTAGACAAGCACTCATTTTAACCCTTTCACGCGCAGTGATTCCGCTCTGGGCACACCAAACTCTGACGTTTTGACTGTTGCCAGTCACGAAGAATAGATTTGGATTTCTATAAAAATAGTTGCGGGTGACATAGCTCCACGAGGATCCTTTACTTTTTAGCACGTCCTGTCCCGTAAAAAAATTGTCACGATTCTTTTTTTAACAGCACTGACATCTGCTGAAAAATGTAAGAATGCGAGAACAGCTGAATAGATGGCCCAATGCTGAAAAAAGGGCAATCGTTGCCATCGCTCGACTTAACTACCAGCAGGTTAGTGTCGGCACTGGGACCGATCAGCCAATCAAAACACACGGCTTTCTCCCCTTTTTCTTAAACGAAGGCATTGTTTTCAGAATTTCCGCGGGGTTGGGGGGCATCCATCAAGGAAGGGGTGTGCTTTTTGACACAGGGAGCTCAAAAGTCCCTGTCAAATAGGGGGGGGAGACTCAATCTTGCCAATGAAAGGGGAATCTTTTGTGGGAGTGCTTCACACTCCATAATAGTACACAATAAAAAAAAAACCCATCCATCTTCTACTCTCCGATATCGGAATGCAAGTTTTCGCCTTTGTCGGAAAAAAAGCAGCATTACTTCTGATGGTGAATCCTACATCGGAATGATTTTTTTCTCATTGATTTATTTTTCAGATGATGCGATGGGTGGAGAGAGTGTGCGGCCGGCGTATGCTGTGTGTCCTGTTCAAGCCGACTTTCTACAACCAGTTCGTCGGTGGCGAGAACACACAGGAGATAAGGTGTTGCGTCCGGAAACTGGCAGAGACTGGCACGAGAGCCATGCTCGCCACGACCATGGAAGAGGACATAGGGGAAGGCGGGTAAGTTACCGGATGCACTGCAGTTGATCATTTAACCCTTTAACGCGCAGTGTTCCCACTCTGGGAACACCAAACTCTGACGTATTGACTGTTGCCAGTCACGAAGAATATATTTGATTTCTATAAAAATAGTTGCGGGTGACACAGCTCCACGAGAATCCTTTACTGTTTAGCACGTCATTTCCCGTAAAAAAAATTGTCACGATTCTTTTTTAACAGCACTGACATCTGCTGAAAAATGGAAGAATGCGAGAGCAGCTGGATAGATTGCCCAATGCTGAAAAAAGGGCCGTCGCTTGCCATCGCTCGACTTAACTACCAGCAAGATGGCGGACGATCGAAACGTTCATCGCGTGCCACAGAGACCCTTTATTGACGCAGGTGGCTGCCACACAGCCAACTGCGCCAAAAAAGGGTATCTCTAGATCTGTGGCACGCGATGAACGTTTCGATCGTCCGCCATCTTGCTGGTAGTTAAGTCGAGCGATGGCAACGGCTGCCCTTTTTTCAGCATTGGGAAAGGGTTGCGCCTCAAACATCAGTATAGAAGACCAACTGGGTAGACTGCCCTACGCTGAAAAGGTGCAGCCGTGCTCATCGATCCATTGAACTACCAGGAACATGGCGGTCGATCTAATATCTGGTGCCACAGATCTAAAGAAGTGCTCTGACACATCGACCGTCATGTTGTTGGTTGTTAAATGGATCGATGACAACGGCTGCACATTTTCAGCGTTGGAACCATTAAACCCTGTGTTTTGGGACTAGCAGTGAAAGCGCTGAAATAAGCCGGTTTCGTGGTTCAACCACCGCGCGTCAAAAGGTTAAGAAAGTAGTTATAACGTGTGTGTGATTACGGCAACGCTACGCAAGGGCGATCTGCCAAGGATGTGGGGTGCCTTGCCAGAGGACTTTCTAAGGGGCTCTAACACGTATTCACGTTACATCTGGAGAAAAACTACCAAAATTCTAGATCGCAGCCGCGACCTGGGACCCTAACCCGGTACCTTCACACTTCGGCCGTCAACCAGTGACAAAAACCACTGTGCCATGGTGAGGCAAGTTATAATAAACAAGAATGATATACCACACCGAACACATCGATTACAAAACACTTCCCAACACATTCTTATTTATGCATGCTTAGTCGATTATAATCTTGTTTGTTCCCATTATTGCATTACGCTGCAGCAGCTATTCTTTCTTCTGTTCCCCTCGTTGCTTCCTGACATAAGTATTTGAAGGCACCCGCAGGGGCATGTTGTCTCGATGGTGTGATGCAGTTAATCACATATTTATAATTAATTTTCATTCAGTTAATTCACACATTTATAATTACTACTGTTTTCCCTTCACCTATTCTAAATTTAATACTCTTTGCCGTTTTTAAATCTCCCATCTACTATCCATAATGCTTTTTTATCCGTAATCCATAAACTTTTTCTTAAATTACTTTGGTTTTAGCATTTGCAATACAGTTTGTTGGTGCCTTTCGTCTGAGAATTCATTTTATTTTCTTCGCTCCCACGTGGCTTTAATAATTTTGCATAGGTTACATTTTATCTCTAGCGATACCCCCTTTGGCGTGTCACATTTAAATTTTAGCATACGCATGTGAGGCCCAACGTTTCTTTTAATTTTTACAATCTGGCGATTTATTTGGCGACAGTTCCCTTTTGCGCTCAGCCATGGGCGCCGGGAGGGGGGTGCAAGGGGGTGCACTTGCACCCCCCTGGAGTTTGAAAAAAGTATAATTAACCTGAAAATATAAGCAATTTGTTTTACCCTTAGGACAGTAAAAATAAAAATAAAAAAGAGCCTGAATGTAGGTGTGATATTTTGAATTCTACGTGTTAAATTAGCTGTTTAGACCTGTGTTTATGGCTTAATATTTTCTACGATTGTACATAAATTTTAAGCTTTTAAGAAGTCATCTACATTTTTATTTTGGGATAATGTTGGAGCACGCCATGAGCCCTCATAATGTACTGCCCAACGCTTACGGTCGTAGTAGTGTTGAATGCCTCACGGCATGTGCCCGTAGTTAAGAAAAAATATTTTGAAATAGTCTGGATAATATTCGAGGTAGACGGGACCGGGCTTGTCAATGTTATAATGATAACTATCGAAATCATTAAATTAATAAACAGATAAATGGAAATAAAGCAATTTTTGTGATCTAAATGCATATTTAAATGAAAAAATGTAGTTACATATTAGCACATTAATTATTAGAGCAGGTTAATAATTTCGGAAAATAATAGTCAATATTTTGTATTGACACGTAGACTCTTTTCCGTACAGCAGTATCGCGCCATTGCCAAAGCAGCATGTCAACATTGCACAGAAATGTCTATGACAGCTGTTCTCTACCTTTTAACGTCGCCCCCCCCCCAACAAAGGCTAACTTACGGTGGGTCCCCCCCCCTCACATTTTTCTGCATGCATTCAGTATTTTAATCTTTAACAATGAACATTCAGTCGAATTTTCTACAAAATAATGTTATCAGTAAAGTTTGAATGAACATTTTAAGCGAAAATGGATATATTTTTGTGTAAAAACGAGAATAAATAAGATGATTTTTTGAAAACATGCATCACCCACAGGTTGAGAAACGCTGGTCTATGAGAACATCTACAGAAAAAATACAACCACTTTCTTTGGGAGAGGGATTTCTGATAGGGCTTCCGGGTGCACCAAGTATTTGAATTTTTGTCCGGCAATTTAAAAAAAAAATCGCCTGTTTTATATATGTTGGTCATTATTTGGGAGCTAAACTGATTTTTTCACTAACTGAGTTGTATGGAAAACTAGAACAATCGAGACTCTACTGTGAACATGATTAAATGCAATTATTTTAGGGCTTAACGCTTAAAGTTTAACATTTCTTTTTAATATTATATAATTTTTCAAGAGATTTAAACTAAAAAACTATTAGATGAAAATTTTTATTTTGAGTTTTTTGACAGGGTGATTTTTCTAATATTAAGTGAAAGCATCACTGCGTCACTTTCGGAACTTGGTCTCTGTTTTAATATGGGGATGCCCTTGCCAAGTGCAGTTAAGGCAAACCTGCACATATGGTATCTGTCATGGAAGGTGGGGGGGGTGCCTTGGGCAGACGATTTTTTAGAGGGTTCTAACGCGTATTCACGTAACATGTAGAGAAAACCGGCCAAAACTCAAAACCGTTAGATTGACAGCCGCGCGGCAGGCCAGAACTACTGACCTTCACATTTCAGCCATCTACCATTCTCATTACTGGACATGGAGGGGAACCCTCAGCCAAAAATTGCTATATACATCAATGCTAGAGGAAATACATTTCGCTTCAGTTTTAATGGAAAAATTCGTCTGTTTAAATATAAAACAATGTTATCAAAATTGCATATAATTTAAATAATTAATTATTAGTGTACTTAAATTGAGGTATTATTAATTAGGCCAAATTAATAGTTTAAGATTTTGTACTTTTGAGCTGCGACAAAATAACTATGACGATGTTTATTTCACATATTGATGCTACATTTTCCTGTCAAGATTATTCTTCCTTCAAACGCCAAATAGTCTAATTTTTTATATGTATGTATACAGGATGTCCCTGAAGGTAGTTAAAATACACACAAAGAAGCATTTTTCTGCATTGCAACATTTGGTCGTAAATGAAAAATGTAGATAGTTTCTGCACGATAGGACTCTAGCCTATTTCGCAAGTAATGGGCGTAATTACTCCATAGTCATCTTTGACCGTCGATCGATTGGACAAGTTGAACTAGTCGCTTGACCAGCACGTTCATTAGATTAATCAAGTGTCAAATTTCACTTTTGGGGACACCTCAAGGCACTCGTTTACGGGACTCCAGTTGACATACATGAGGGCCTCATTCCAAAACTTCTGAAAACACCAAAAGCTCCAAAACCGCTGAAACCGTTCGTGGAACACCTGACATCTTCGAAAGGGTACTCCAATAACTTGATAGACGCTACCAGCACATTTGAGCATTTACGGTAGAGCTTTTTCATTTCTTTTGCATTTACTATATTTCCATCTACACTTTTTATTTTTAACCCCACACGTTAACCTGCTACACAAAAAATGCTTCTTTATATGCATTTTATTCTTAAAGTATGGCCTATGAATTCAGTTACACCCTGTATATGTATATATGTATCTTGGATGCACCCCCCCAGTGCCGGATTAAGACAGCGCGGGGCCCGTAGCAAATGTTACCAAGGGGCCCCCTGCTCAGTGACGTACCCATATATATATATATTAGGGGGAGGAGTTTACCCTCACGTTAAAGTAGTAGAGCTAAATTAAATGAGAACATAAATAGTGCTAATTATATTACAATTTATGTTAAGCGCTAATTAATGGTTTTACTAATGCTAATTAGATATAAACAAAACTAAAAGGTCCCACGTGTTATATTCGCGAGAGGTTTATCTCAGCCCTTCCTCCACCTTGGGTGAGCTAATCTGTAGGTTTTGTGCGATAATAAAATAAAACACAACTTTTACGAATTTTCTTGATTCAAAATGAACAAATTTGAGTTAACACTAGACAAATCAATTTCTCCAAGTAAATTAGTGTGCGGAAAAAATGCCCGTTAAAATAAAGTGGGGGGGGGGCTAAATAGATAGTGAGACTGCGATGTTTAAAGTTATTTATTCGTACAACTCAGGTTTTTTTTTTTTTTTTTTTTTTTAATGAATGTGATCATGGATATATATTTGGAATTTCTAACACTTCCCACCTTTCCCATATGCAAACATATAACTAGACAAGTTTACACACATAAAATAATAATTGTTTCTGTAAAATTTTTAGAACCTTCGAAATCAGTATGTATTTTAAACTGTGCCTTTAAACACTATTTTCCCCCTATAAAAATACATGCTTGTAAAATTATTTCATTATCTGGACGGTCTTTACTAATAATAGGTTACATATTTTTATCTTCTCTTAATCTGTTTAAAGGGTTAATTCATAAGAAATCGAACTGGGGATAGATAGATCTAGCACAATAATACCTCCACCATTCAAAGTATACTGCATACACGGAAGGCATTTAAACTGTACATGCTTGTACAGGGGACTGTTACTTCCACATACCGCTTGGAACACTTCTAAAGGTCATTTCGTTAGTGTTCTACAAGCATATGTACATTACTTTTCATCTTATCCTCGTTAAAATGATATAAAATATTTTGCTCAAAAAATTCTTTATAAGAGGATTGTATCTTTTCTAAATAGAATAATCTATATAATAAATAATAAAAAAATTGGATAAATCATTCATTATCGTATTACGTTCAAATGTTTTAGCAAGACATAATAATCTTAAATGTGACAAGTAATTTGTGAGTTTCTTTGTGGATCAAGAGTATCCGAAAATTCTCTTTTTTTCAGTTTGCCTGGGGTTATGGCTTCTCGGATACCCTGACCGTGCGAAGATCCTCTCGGTTCTAATTATTTTATTTGAACAAACGTACTGGCATTCGCGCTCTTGACCCGTGGTTTCGACCGGCCAAAAATCAATTCTTTTATATTTAACGTGGTTAATTTCCGAGATTAATAAGATAATTTATCGCAATAGTGGATTCCCCAACTATAAAAAAATGACTTACATTCTATATATTAGTATTGTTTCAAAAAATAATTCGCCTTTCTTTAAATATTGTAAAATGTAAAATAAATAATTAAGTAAAAACAAAGCAAGCCAACTACCAAAAGCCTTCTAAGATGGTTTACACCCTAGTACACCTTTGAATTTCGCCAAAGCCACCCGCCTTTACTGTAAAACAAAAGAACTTTGGGGCTGCCCAGCATCCGTTTAAAATACCATCCTCATATTTACTGCAAAACAAAATAACTTGATGTCCAACATTTAAATAAAATTTATTGTTTCGTGGGGGATTATTATTGATTATGGGGCGCGTTTTTCCTACAATCTTAATCCTATGGATCTCAGCTCTCGGGGAAATACAGAAGGTCAACTCGCGTTCCAGAGAACATCTTTAGAAATAGCCACAAATACTTCCGTTCTATTGAGTCATTTTGAAAGTTTGATTACAACTTCATTAAAAAATTCATCTGACTTGTTACTGAACAGTCTCTGAAATGATCGGGACAGATAGACTACAGCCTAATGAATAATCCGGCCACTGACGAATTAATACAATTTTGTGGGTGGAGGCTTAGATGGAAGATTCACATACATATATATAAATTTTATGGAAGTAAGTTGGGATTGTTTACATTAATTTCATTTTTCTCGGGAGGGGCGGTCGCCTCCTCCGACACCCTCCCTTTAATTCGCCCTTGAACAGACCCTGAGTCTGTTTTTTCGTTTCGGCACTTAGTTTTCTTTCTATATTTTGTTTATTTCTGGATTCATTCTTCAAATAAAGACAAAAATGTAGCATTTTTGGTAAGGAATCCATTTTCTAAAGGCATAGGTGGGTGGTGCAAGGATCTGGATACCCCCTCCTCCGTTTGTCCGAGTTTCGCTTTTAGTCAACAAAAAGATAGTGATACAGCATTTATTTCTGTCTTTCTTTTATTTTCCCCCTTTTGGATGCTCCCTGAAATTTTTTTCTGAGAACCGTCTTTTTGTTCCACAGTATTGTTAAATATACTCTTGTGTGTGTCCTTATTGCTGACTTTAGAATACTCATTCAGTTTCGCCTAAGTAATGAGTTGACTAAATAATGCAAGCATGTAACAGCCACATTAAATATATTAATGATTATGTCATTTTATCTCTCACCCCCTTTTGAAAATGTGACATAAAAATGAGACACGAAAATGGGTTACGAAAACGCGACATAAAAGTAAGAATAAATGTCCGCTGAAAATGTTAGTATGTGTTACGTAAACCACCGATTTCTATAAGCTCCGTAAGGTTGCATTTATTTGATAAAATGGTTGTTAAAAAATTTCATCCGTTTATTTAAATACTATTAGTTCACAACAGATTTGATCTATTGTTACAATATTTCGTAAGCTGTAGAATATACACCACATGTATATTTTACATATATTTAAATACTATTAGTTCAAACAGCTTTAATCTATTGTTACAATATTTACTAAGCTGTAGAATGTGCATCACATGTATTTTTCTATAAATAAGTTACAATCCTAAAAATTTCAACATGGGGTTGCTAGGTGAAACGATAGATGAGAGATAAAATGACATAGTCCATTAATATCGTTTTAATATGGCAATCATGAAACTAAAAAATTAGGGGGGTTCAGGGGGGTCTCCCATTGACGAGGCTCGAACAGCCGAGTTATACATATATTCTTTCAATGAGTTGTCTACAACTGATTTACAGTTCCACTATATAGAGCTTCAGAAATTGTCTTATCCAATTAAATAAATAAATAAATAAATAAATAAATAAAATAAAAAGAAAGAAAGAACGAAAGAAAAAAAGAATTACAAGATTTATCTGTTGCCTTAAAAAATCAAGAAAGATAAATCATGCCAAGCTCATAGATTATAAAACACTTTCCAATACAAAATATTTTTGCGTCAAATCTGCGATGTACTTTAGTTAAAACTGGCGAGATTTCGTAGATAAAAAAATGTTGTATTATCACAATAAATGCAATTTTATGAGACCCTGTAAATGACCTTTAATTTTTTTTAGCGTTTAACTGAAGAATATAAAAATTTTATACTCATTGTCTTGTCTTGTGCTAGAAATGTATTAGTGTCTCTCAAATGCCACAGACTGCAATGTATGGGAATTCTTTTGAGTGCTCCTGTAGAACTATTAATAATACGGACGTTATTCTCAAATGGAGAGCATCATTTTGAGAGTCTTAGTAATATATATGCCAACTTTGTTTTCTTTCAAAAATCGAATATCTCTAAAATATGTTTTCAAGAATGACTGTTGATTCAGTTATTCCTGTATCAACAGATACAGGGTGAGACCCCCCTGAACCCCTCCTTTTAGTTCTGTTTTTTAGACTGTGCTATACATTGGATTTTTTCTCCTTTAAAAGAACTATGAATGCTACATACAACATTTTCAATATGGTACATGGTACTGTACATAGAAAAAACATAAATTTCGCACAAATCGATGTATATCCACAGCAGTTAGAACACTGGATGGGTGGACATCAGAACAGACAAATAACCGAAATCATGAGGACGTTAACCCGTTTTGGGTTCTAATGCATTAACAAATTTTCGTCGGTCGGAGACCCCCTCCTACTCCTAGGCAGATAGCCCTTAACAAAACACAATACGATAAATCAGTTAATTAAAGTGCGAGTAAAGACTTTTCAAAATTCCCAAAGAAATCGACATAGCTTAATATAATCACATTAGACATTTTCGAGGTACTACATATTATCCCGGCGATCCGCCAAGACGAGCAACTTTTTCGCCAAGATAAATGCCGGACACATGAAATTATTGATGGTTCGGAATACGATTGCCAACAGTTTGCCAGGAAATTTGAGGAAAAAATAGTTTGGCGTTAATGACCGCCGGGATAATACGTAAATACCTTTTTCGATATAGCGTAAAATAATAAAAATATCGCCAAGTTCGGTTCATTTTTCAAAGCATTTTTTTCGCACCCTATTTGGCAATTTATCGCAAAAGTCGCCGGCTTTTGGCGCAAATTTTGAAGGAGGCACATGATCGTCGTCGGATTATTAGCTAATCATATTGTAGGATAGTATTATATGCTTAAAATAGATGCCTGTCTCTAAACTGCCATTGACCGTATTGTATTGAAATTATTTTGAGTGCTCCCGTATAGAAAAACTTTTAACTATACAGACACTATTTTCGATGCAAAGCTTCATTTTGTAATCCTTAATAACATCCAATTTTGTTTCATTTCAAAGAGTAGAATATCTCTAAAACTAGAAGCCTTTTGTGAAGGCAATTACTACGAGCGCGAGAAAAAAACATTTTAAGGAAATCTGTCTTTCATTCAATATATTTAATTTTCATCCACCTAAAATAAATAAGTTCATATTCAATTTTTATTACAGACCCAAATCGAATTTCATGCTCATCTGGAAACGCGGAATCTTTCGCAGTCGAAAGCTTTCGTTTTGTATACATAAACATTCGAATATCCATCCAGCAGACGATTTATTTGTGGGGGAAAAAAAATAATAAACTGTGTAATTGGAAGAAATTATTTTAAACGTATTGATCCTCCAATTGTATGACGTCATTTTCACTTAAAATAGGTCATTTTGTCACGCAAATGATTCACTTTTTTTGACTCTCGAAATGAAATGGTGCTGAAAATAGCGAAATATCGCTTAAAAATGAGGGAACGGGTGGATTTTCAGATTTTTAGGGTAGAACAGATTGTTTTCTATATTTTTTTATGTACTTGTGAAAATTTTCAAGCGGATCGTACAAACGGTGAAGAAGCTATTAGGCTTTTTGTCCTTGACTTTGTAATCTTTTTGCAGTCATAGAGGAAAAAGTTTTATCTTAAATTCAGGGTTCAGCGCAACTACAAGGGATTATCAAATGGAAAGGTACGAAACGTCGCAACAACCTAAACGTTATCATATTTGTCCATGCAGCTATGAGAGCACGAAGCGAGCAGTGGCGGCCGGTGGTCAAAACTGTTAGTGCAGCCGGAAGCATATGAGTTCCCCCCCCCCCTTCCTCCCCACAGGAATGGAAAATCTTTGTTACTGAATTCGAAAACTGGCGGATTAAGCCCTCACCGAGGGAAAAGAAATTACATAAAAAATGCAAGAGATCCTATTTTACTTCCATAAAATTTACACAAATTTCAACCTGCCGCGCTTATCCTCAAAATTGCATTCATCCGTGTCGGATTCGAAGTTTCCTTAGAATTTTCTTTTGTAACGATAACTTCAGAAGGAAAGAAAAAAAAAAAAAGAAAACTTACTTATTTTTTATAAGTCAAATCAATCCTCCTTTCTTTTAAACTTGCGAATCGTTCAGTGATGTCCTCATAAAAAGGCGTCGTTTTAATTCAGATAGCCATCATTTTAAAAGCTCTTTAAAATTTCCCATGTTTAAAGAATTTTCTTGCTCGCCATGTCCTCTCAATGCCAGTTCTTGCTTACTTAAAAACAATACTACTTTGATGGGTCATTGTCCATTCATAAGCGTCTATCCAGGCTTACCTTCTTGATACATTCAGCAATATAAAGTCGAGAGTTTGCCGAACCTATATTCTCCTTACCCCTCCCTCACTTCTCGAGCCAATCAGTCAGTCGAATTCAAGGTTGTTTTTTGTTTTAGATTTTTTTGAAATTTATCATAGAAATTCCATAAGTCTAATCTGAATTTAAGAAAGTTAGTAGAATAAATTATTTTAAAGTATGTGTTGATAATTTCAAGTGCAGCCCGGCTGTACTTGCTGTATCCCACGAGCCGCCACTGGTAGCAAGACATCTAGGAATGCGATTGGAGCCTTTTGTGTGGATAGGAACATGCGGGGGCCCGCAGGAGAGAGCAGAAGCTCTTGTAAAAAGCACCCTCCTACGTCCAATTGACGCGGCAGTGCGTGTGAGGACAGGATGGCGTTCACCTTGCAAAATTCGACGATTTAGGGGCAGCGAGGCATTATCCGATTTCTGACAGCAGAAAGTGTTAAGCCGGCCACTATTCATCGCAGGAGGATGATCGTATACTGGGAAGGCTGTGTGTCCCACAAGTCAATGAGAAAATGGAATGTCCGTTTTCGCCAAGGAACTGGCCAAGTTCAAGCGGGAGACGTTGGACCATCCGCCCTACAGTCCGGACATGTCGCGCTGCGATTTCCATGTGTTGGTTCCACTGAAGAAACCACCTGAAAGGGAAGCGCTTCACCTCGGACGACGTACTCAAGGACACTGTGACGGACTGGGTCTCGTCACGGCCACAGGAATTCTGGGAACAAGGAATCCTGCGGCTTGTTCGTCAGTGGGATCGTTGTGCTCAGGCCTGTGGTGTCTATTTTGAATAAAGTCTATATTTGTACCCACCGTGTCGTTTCGTACCTTTTCATTTGATCACCTCTTGTACTTAGTAGGATGATACGCTTTAAAGAATAACTTCCCATAGAGCGCAGTGTATTGGGACTATTTTGAGTGCTCCTGTAGAAAAATTCTATAAATGCTACATAGATTCTTTACAATAGGGTACATGGTACTGCAGATAAGAATAACATATATAAATTTCGTAGAAATCGATGCCTATTGACACGAATTATATCAAGGACGGACAGACAGACAAACCGAAATCTTAAGCACTTTTCTACCTTGTTGGAAAGTGTCAAAAAAGCTAGATCCTGAGGGGGAAAGACGAAAACTTTCAAGGTAAAGGCGCGGGGCCCGTAGCATTTGCTACATCTGCTATATTGTTAATCCGGCACTGCACCCCCCTGGAAATGATCCTGCCGGCGCCCTTGCGCTCAGCTCCATCGCCAGGTTGGCTGTCGGTTCTCAAACCTGTTTGACACACACTTCACGCTTTGATCTCGGCCCAATAGGTCACGTCTCATGTCGCTATTTTGCCAGCCATCGCACTAACCTTACATAATTTGTAATTATTGATAATGTCAATAAAATATAGTACAACTCTCTATCGGCATGGAGTTCCGGGTTATTGCTCACTTCCACTATACCACAGAATTGAACAATTACGACTTTCTGGAGTGTAAAATGTCTCCCATCGGAATTTACACCAAAGATGGGAGCAAAGTGTTTCATGCCAACAAGACATTAAAATACAGTGGAACCTGTCTAATATCTGACCACCCTTGGGGCTAACAAAACTGGTCATCTTATTACGGTGGTCATTTTTACAAAGGGGTTGTTGTTGTTTCTTATGCCTGCTGGCAACCTCGAAGCGATGTCAGATCCTCCCTACTGGACGGCCATGGGCGAAAGGGAACGGCTTCCATTTTAATGAGCCCCAGTGGGAGGAAGTCCGACTTTGACCGGGGTCTTCTAATATGGAACCTGCTATTGTATTTTGTACCTATAGATACTCTTTAACGCTTCATTTCTAAACTATTTGATGAGAGACTTAGCACCTGAAATAGGCACCCCCAGATGTATCGTTTGAACATGGAGGACATTGGAGTCACGAACAGATTTTACGTGCGCCAGCTCCCATTGGCGTACACCGTTCCACAGCAGACCAGCCGAGAGAGGTTTTCACCCCCCTCAAGAACCGGCCAAGCCGATGTTGCTTAGCTTTCCGTATTCTTAAGGGAACTGTGCTTAGCGGCTAGGCCACTGCGGGACCTTTACAAAGGTGGCAAAGCGTGGTAGTTATAAAGTAAAAACTTATTGAAGTGGTCTCTACATAGACAGGTCGTCTTTTTACAGAGGTTGGTCACTTTACCAGGCTCCATCTGTATTTATTTCAATCGCTGTCTTTAGAAGTTAAATCTATGATAACTCTTTTGTTTGCCCATAGGAATATCACTGTTTTCGACTGTAGATTGGTTTTCGAATGAGACCAGTCATTTATTAACTTAATGTATGTAAATTTTGTTTCGTTTGAAATAGATGAAGGACTCCCAAATCCAGTTAATAGCAGACAGACAGACAAATCGAGATATTAAACACTTCTCCACTTTGATGGGGAACGTTAAAAAAAAATTAACTGGGAAAAACTGAGAGACCTCTTCTTTTTTTGAAATATTATTTTTAATAATTATTAAGATTATCATATCACTGCAAAAAGCTATTGTATTTTGTAAGTCTTCACACTCTTCCACTTTCATTTCTTAACTACTAAGTTAGAAATATGTGTTTTCCTATGATTATACACGACGTAAGCATTTTCTGAGATGGTTAGATAATGGTTTAGTCAGAGACGGCGACTTAATAAAATTTTTGAGGGTGCTCTAGACAGACTATTTTTAAATGGGAAAAAGTGGAGGAATAGTTGGAATTTTTTTTTAAAGAAAAATTTTCCTAGTTGATATTTACTCCAGTTCTTAGACCGAACTTAGTTTACAATTATCAGGCTGCTCAACATTTATCGATATTTTTTTTTCGGTTATACTCAAGTTCTAAAGCACCCCTAAACATAGTAGTAGAATTTTATGTTAGATTCTTAATATAAAATCATGATGGAATGAATTTCGTATTCTAAACATAACAGTTTTTTAAAAAATTCACGATTCCTTTTTCCATCCGTAACTGATTTTATCCAAGTTTATGTTGGGACAAGCATTAACAAAACGTAACCAAATAATTTCATAAATGATCCTTTTCGTGAAGAAAACTGTCTGATTTTTTCTGAATTTTCAATAGATTTTTTTTTTCTACAAAAGTACTTTAAACTGTTCCTTAAAATTTTCTGTGTGCTTCAAAGTCGGCACCTCTGTGGTTAATTCCTCTTTAGTAAAAGCTCCCAGCAATTTACGATCTTGCACAAGTCTGCTAAAGTATTGTGACCAAAACCAATTAGTAACAACTTCATATTATATGTTTGCCTTCCGGCTGATTCTTCTCGACACAGGAAATTACTTCAAATTATAATTGTTTAATCATTTGTCGCTCGCACCAATCATTGTGCTTTGTAGACAAGGCGCTTCCTGCACCTAGAAGTACATATTCGAGCTATTTTTAGGTTCAGATGCAGGTAATTTTTCTCGTTTTCTTTCCAAATGATTCGATTTCTGACAATTCTCGAAAGTATTCTTCATTTTACCTTTCACATTATGAGTTTTGAGGAAAAAATAAATAAATAAAAAAATGTTCGAAGTTAACACGCGTTGTTACAAAAACATGAGTAATTTTGTCAAATGAATAAATTTTGGCACTTCCTTGACAACTTAAAAGTCTATCGCTTGATGCTATCAAGTGTCGTAACTCATTTATAAAATAGAACAGGAAAAGTTAACTTTTAATAGATTTTTTAAACCCTTTAAGTACGGCATACATTTGGCATCAAGTCATCAGTTTCCTTCAAAGTCGTTGATAATTACATTTTAAGACTCATTAATGAATAAATAAGACAGTAAAAGTGTTTTCAAAAATATTACGTTAATTTAAATAATAAACCAAAAATATTTATTAGTTATATTTTCTACCTTCATATACTTAAAGATATTTTTTTGTTCCATAATTAACATTAGTCAAAATTTAATTTTACACTCTAAACATCTTTTTAGACATACATTATTCGAGAATATTTTTCTGCCCTTCGCAAAGTAATAGGCGGAATGTTCACTAAAATTTTAAATTGTTATTGTTTGTGTACAAACACATATGTATATATGTTAATGATGCAAATATGTAGCTAATATTAAATTAAAAGACAATTCAATATTTATTAAAACACAAAATCGTATTTGAAACGAATGTCAATGTACAGGTAATTTTAAGAGTGAATTTTTAATTTTTAAAATTTTATTTCACTTATGTTGCGAAAAAACAGCATCAGTCGAAAATGGGTTAAAAGATGTACACGGTAAAAAATAATAAATGAATAAATAAAAATGAAAATCGAACTCAAAATCATCGCTGTTTTTGGAAACTGTAATTTTATGGGGAACTAAATGAGAGAAGGTTCTGACATCTTTTTTTTCCCCCCAATAAACTTTTGAAGGTTTTTTTTTTTTTTTTCGTTGTAAAGGATAAAAATTGCTGTGCAGCCGCGCAGCTATCTGTGCCCCAGGAAACTTCTTTCGCTCTATGGCGGCTGATTTGATCGTCCGCCATCTTGCTGGTAGTTAAGTCGAGCGATGGCAACGGCTGCCCTTTTTTCAGCATTGGGCAATCTATCCAGCTGTTCTCGCGTTCTTCCATTTTTCAGCAGATGTCAGTGCTGTTAAAAATAATCGTGACATTTTTTTTACGGGAAAGGACGTGCTAAAAAGTAAAGGATTCTCGTGGAGCTATGCCACCCGCAACTATTTTTATAGAAATACAATCTATTCTTCGTGAATGGCAACAGTCAAAACGTTAGAGTTGGGTGTTCCCAGAGCGGGATCACTGCGCCTTAAAGGGTTAAGCATTTGTCGTCAGAAAAGTAAAAATATTTTGCTTCATAATTTGATTTGATGATATATTTTCACCATTTTTTAAAGTGTACCTCTAAGTAAGATATTATGTGTGATTTTCGATAGCTCAAATTTCGGTTATCTCGAATATTTTTGCCAGTCCTGCCGACTTCAAGATATCGAGAGTCGCGCTTCAAAGGGTAAATTGTGGACGAAAAGGGCTACAAGAGACGATTCAAAACTGACCTGCTCTCTCTCATATCCTGATTTTCTTACAATGTTTCTTTCTTTGCATTACTGGAAAACCAGTAATTTATTTCTTATCAATTATAGTCGGACATCCAATTTGCGAATTTTTCCTTGAAATTTAAGACCATTTTGCGAATTTTTGGTAAAGACAGCTGTAAATAGGGAAGTTAACGAACTATTTTAGAGTACCTTTTCCTGTAAACTCTCCCAATCTCAAAATATTTCTGGACATTTCAAATTTGTATTTTATTTCGTGCGAGACGTACGAGAGAAAACACATTTTCAAACAAAAACTCAGACAGCATTAACTAGCTCTCTCAATGATTAAAATTTAAGAACGTTTAGGGTAATGTACATTTAAAATTTTATGTATTGAAATATTTTTTATAACTGAAAATACAGTGCAATATATCAACAACTGCTTTGTCTTCCATGCAAAATTTTTTTTTTTTTTCGATGAGTAAAATAAATAAAATAAATTGATATAATCTGTTTTTTTTTTTTAAGTTTGATGAATCACTTTTTCTTTAATATTGTTTAGGTTTTATAAATTTAACCCTAGGATCAATGACCGGATACCCGAGTACCGTTTTGAGAGAGTCATCGTAATTTTGGATCATTTCTAATTAAGCCTAGGTATCGCGTTTAATCCTTGTTATTTACATGAATCTGAACTAAACATAAGTTTTAAAAATTTTTGGGAAAAATTCTTACTGTTTCTTTTTTGTGCGTGATACTTCAATACATCACTGCTCATATCCAGCAACTAAAGCCCCCATTGTTGTCTCGCTCGTGTACAGGCAGATTGCAATTGATTATCTTATAAATAAAAATGAAATTCTGTTTGTTTGTTTGTTTGTTTGTTTGTTTGTGGATTTGATTCGTATACAAATCCACAAAAATGGACCTATCGGCCTGAAATTTAGCACAGATGTGTAAAATAATCTTATAAATAAAAATGAAATTCTGTTTGTTTGTTTGTTTGTGGATTTGATTCGTATACAAATCCACAAAAATGGACCTATCGACCTGAAATTTAGCACAGATGTGTAAAATAATATAGAATAAACCATAGTCCACTTTAAAACTTTGAAAGTCCACCCGTTCCCGGAATTTAAGAGATTTTTTATGCTCTTCACGCAAAAATATTTCCGTAATTGTAACCCCTGTAGTGAAAAAAGTGTGAAATAAGGATCGGGGTTGCCATGTGTGGCGATTTTGCCGAATAAAATGTCGTTCGTATACAAATCCACAAAAATGGACCACAATACAAATCCACAAAAATTTATTGAGAGCTTAAGGAAATAGATTTTTGAAAACAAGTGCAAAGGTTTTATTAGAATACAGCGTTAAATTTTAATGATCCGTGAAGAAATAATGCAGTTATTAAGGGATTTCAAGCGATCTATCTTCAGAATTCTCGCCAATTGAGTACATTGATTTAAGTTGGGGGAATTCCGCCAAATTTCAGAAAATTGAAATCTTCTCATTTAGTACATCGGAGTAACGATCAATAAAACACTTTATAGTTGATAATTAAAAAAAAATCGGCTGTATTAAGAGATTCCAATTTTCAAATAAATGCGTGCTACTCTTTGGCGGTCGAACCATTTCCCATATTGATTGCTGCTAAGTCAATGCTTCGAATGATTCCCTGAAAAAACTCTTGCAAAATGGCGTATGTTGGCACTTAGGCGAGGCTTAGATTTAAAACTGGATTTTATTTGAGACTGGTATATATAATAACACTGGTTATAGATAAAAATGAATGTTGGTATGTGTTTATGAGGTTGAAAAACTCCAGCACCGTTGAGCACCGTTGCACGATGAAATTTGCTTCACCTAAGTCTTTTATGATGGAGAAGGTTTTTATGCCATCCGTTTTCCTTAACTTGCCACTTGGTGCCGCAGCACAACGTTGAATTCTATTCCGTTTAGCCGTTTGCTATGCGAATATCGTCCAACCGATTTCGATGAAATTTGGTACACGCGAATATTGGAACACGGAGAATATTTTTCACTATCCATTTTGCTGTAACTTGCCGCAAAATGGCGCTACAGAGCATCAATTTCTATACCGTTCGACCGACCGGCATAAAATATTTTATACTTACACATTTGAGCACGAAGAATATATTCTAACTGCGTTCCTTTTGATGTTACTCACCACTAGATGACACTGGAATGCATTATTATTTTAACTCGCCACTAGATGACGCTGCAGCAGGCCAAATTCTTGACCATTCAAACGGTCGCTATGAAAATCAGTATACTTAGCTATTTGAACAATGAGAATATTTTGGCGTTATCCATTTTGCTATAACTCGCCACTTGACGGTGCTGTAGCAAATCATTACTTTAATTAACTACTAGATGACCCTGCAGTGTATCACTTCTTGACTGTGCAAATGATCGTTATGAAAATTGGTATACATAGATAGTTGAACACGGTCGCTATGAAAATCAGTATACATAGCTATTTGAACAATGAGAATATTTTGGAGTTATCCATTTTGCTATAACTCGCCACTTGACGGCGCTGTAGCAAATCATTACTTTATTGAACCACTAGATGGCCCTGCAGTGTATCACTTCTTGACTGTGCAAATAATCGCTATGAAAATAGGTATACATAGATATTTGAACACGGGGAAGAGTTTGGCGCTATCCATTTTAATATAACTTGCCACTAGATGTCGCGTCAACACATGAACTTCAGGACTGTCCAGCCGATAGTCATGAAAATTCGTATACGTCGATATCTGAATGCGAGAAATATTTTCGCCGTATCCGTTTTGCTAACACTCGCCACTAGATTGCGCTACGCCGCATAGCCTTCTGCACCGTACAAACGATTGCCTTGCAATTCGGTATGCATGATTATTGGACACAATATAACGCGATATCCACTTTGCTATATCTGTTTATTTCAATGAATAGTAAAGACCACAAATCGTAATATCAAAAAGTCCATTCATTCCCGTGCGAAGAACGGGTACTTCAGCTAGTTATCTATTTAAATAAAATTAGACTTTTGTCTGTACATTTCTTGGAATTCAGAAATTTTGCGATTTCTATCCGTTTCAAGCATCCGGGAATCCGATGCGACCCTCAAAAAAAAGTTTGTCTGTCTGTCATTCTGTCGTTCTGTCATTCTGTCGTTCTGTCCGTGACGCTTTTTTTGTTTAAGCATCACGTAAAAACGACAGAAGCGAATGATATGAAATTGGGTGACATGATAGATGGTCACTCAACTTAAAACATAGGCGTCAAATTTAAAAAAAATCTTGATTAGATTTTCAGATTTTGCGAAAATCGTTTCAAACTGCGTAAATTTCTGTTCAAGCATCACGTAAAAACGACTGAAGCGAATGATATGAAATTGGGTGTCATGATAGGTGGTCACTCAAATTAAAACATAGGCGTCGAATTAAAAAAAAAAATTTGATTAGATTTTGAAATTTTGCGATAATCATTTCAAACTGCGTAAATTTGTGTTCGCACATCACGTAATAACTGCAAAGGTGAAAAAATGATATTTGGTAAAATGATAGGTGGTCATTCAACTTAAACTATAAGCATCTAATTTTAAAAAAATCGATCAGATTTCGAAATTTTGTGAAAATCGTTTAAAACTGAATGAATCTTTGTTCCCGCATTACGTAATAACGACTAAAGCGAATGATATGAAATTGGGTCACACGATAGGTGGTTGCTCAACATAAACTATAGGAGTCCAATTTTTTAAACATTTTTATTATATTTTGAGATTCTGTGAAAATTCTCTCAAAATACGTTTATATTTCTTCAAACATCACGTAATAACGAATGATACGAAATTTAGTGATATGATAGGTAGTTGCTAATCTTAATTTATAGGCGTTGAATTTTTAAAATATTTTGATTACATTTTGAGATTTTGCGAAAATCGTTTTAAAATGCTGAAAATTTGTTCCAGCATCACGAAATAAAGACTGCAGGGAATGAAACGAATTTGGGTGACATGATAGGTTGTCACTCAACTTAAATTCTAGCCTTCAAATTTTTCAAAAATGTTGATTAAATTTTGAGATTTTGAGAAAATTATTTCAATATGCGTAAATATTCGTTCGCGCATCCCATAATTACGACTAAAGCGAATGAAATGATATTACTTAGTTGCTCTCTAACCTGTAATATTTTAACAATACATAAACATTATAAATTCGCTTTCTTTACTTTGGCAACATACTACATCCATTCTGTGTACTCCTACAATGCTGACGAAAGTTATTGCTTTATGGAAATTTGCATTCACTAACCCGTCGAGGACGGGTACTTCAGCTAGTAACAAATATAATCAAACATAATACTAATTATTTTCATTATGAATTACTTATTTTTCTTTTAACCCTTTGAGGCGCAACCCTTCCCCAATGCTGAAAAAAGGGTAGCCGTTGCCATCGCTCGACTTAACTACCAGCAAGAGGCTCTGTACAGAGCACAGCCAGCTGCGTCAAAAAAGGGTCTCTAGATCTGTGGCACGCGATGAACGTTTCGATCTTCCGCCATCTTGCTGGTAATTAAGTCGAGCGATGGCAACGGCTGCCCTTTTTCCAGCATTGGGCAATCTATCCAGCTGTTCTCGCGTTCTTCCATTTTTCGGCAGATGTCAGTGCTGTTAAAAAGAATCGTGACAATTTTTTTACAGAAATGATGTGCTAAAAAGTAAAGGATTCTCGTGGAGCTATGTCACCCGCAAATATTTCTATAGAAATCAAATCTATTCTTCGCGACTGGCAACAGTCAAAACGTCAGAGTTTGGCGTTCCCGGAGCGGACACACTGCGCGTTAAAGGGTTAATAATTTATAATTGGAGTTGTGCAGTAAGTATTTACTTGGTTACAAAATCGGTAGCCGGAAATAAAACAAACGGGGAGCATAGATATTCGATGTGGGTACCCCGGTACCCGATGTCAATAGGGAGTTTTTGCATACCGGTTTCTTTCACGTTAACGCTAACGTTAAATACCATTGGACAATACAGCACATGCGCACGTATAAAATCCGAAACGTGGTTGGTCAAAATACTCCGTATAGCGGCAAGCGTTAGCGTTAACGTTGGAAGAAATGTAGCTCAAAAACCCCCTTATGAAAATACAAGGAGCGTTCCGTCATTGATGCTAGGGTTAAAATATGTTTTATGTACTTAAAAGTATTTTAAAAAGTGTATTCTATTTAACGAATATTCTGCCCAACGAACATTTTTTTCGGGATATAGCGTCTAGAAGTCCGACTGCATTTCCTTGCTCTCGTATGTACATGAAATATGATTATGTTGGAAAATGTTTTATAATCAATGTGTTTGGCATAATTTATCTTCCTTATTTTTGTAATAACATATTTCTGTTTCTCACAGTGATGAAAATGTATATCAGGCAAACTGCCAAAGAATTCTTGAATGTATCGATATTGCCACGGCTGAGGACACCCCATCTCCCATGATTCAACTCAAATTGTCCGGTTTGTTACCTGCAGATTTACTGGTAAGTTTAATTTTTCAATTCCTCCCGGGGGGCAGTTGAAGTGATATAGAAATAATAGTCTAAGAGCCAGCGACCGCCAGACCTTCGTCATAGTATAAAAGCTGAAACTTTCTCTACGCATATTCCCCAATAGAGGTAGGAACAATCGGCCACTATAAAGTTTGGATGATCGTGGCTTTGGCAGGTAACAGGTGGCATTGGTGTATAAAATTGCCGAAAATTTCGTCATTTCATAAAGCTTAATTTTTTTATATGTTCTTCTTATATGTTCTTCAGTACTAGAAATCACTTTATCCCTTGCCAGACACTTTCCATCGTGGCAAACCTCCGCCAGACAACCTGAAAGTCATGGAAAGCTGTTGTGTTCGTAAACTCCCGCGACGAAGTATGTCAATCTGTCACAAAGTACCAAGCACATTTTATACTGCTACTTCTGAACTTTCACGATGCTGCGTCAAAAAAGGGGCTCTAGATCTGTGGCACGCGATGAACATTTCGATCGTCCGCCATCTTGCTGGTAGTTAAGTCGAGCGATGGCAACGGCTGCCCTTTTTTCAGCATTGGGCAATCTGTATAGCTGTTCTCGCGTTCTTCCATTTTTCAGCAGATGTCAGTGCCGTTAAAAAGAATCGTGACAATTTTTTGACGGTAAATGACGTGCTAAAACGCAAAGGATTCTCGTGGAGCTATGTCACCCGCAACTATTTCTATAGAAATCAAATCTATTCTTCGTGACTGGCAACAGTCAAAACGTCAGAGTTGGGTGTTCCCAGAGTGGGGTCACTGCGCGTCAGTGGCGGCTCGTGACCTACTTCAGTGATGGGGCCCGAAAAAAATAGTGCCAGTTCAAATCGGGAAAATACATATACATAGAGCTGTGGCGGATCGTTACCCATTTCAGTGGATGGGGGCTTTTTTTTTTAAAGCTCGAAAAGGTAAAACATATGAATCGCTTTTGTAAACAGTATGAATGCATAAAAACTTTCGAATATATCAAGTTATGAAAGGTGTATTGATTTCTCCTTTAAGTTTTCATTTAAAGACAGCAGATTTATTTTGCACAAAAAAAAAATCCTTTTCCTCCATTTTTCTTTCTCAAAAAGGTACAATATCAATTTAAAAAAAAACAATATAAAAAAAGTATGATTTTCTTGAATACAATATTAAATTCAACAATTGCATGTGTACATGTTGGAAAACGAATTGGTCCATAATATTTCATCTCCAAATAGCAAACAATAAAAGCGAAAAAAACAGAATTTTTTGCTTCACTTATTGAAAGTCATGGTGCTTTACTGTACCATTCTAGTTGAAATGATCGTGTCCTTTTGCCATCTTTTTGTCTAAGGACAAAATTTTTTGGTTGATAGGGTCCCAAGCGTTTTATTTCAAGCTTTTCTGCTATTTTTATTCTGATGAAAGGAACTTGTAATAAAATAATTCATAGTCGTTAAATATATTTATAATTTGACAAAATATTTTAATCTACGACCATTTCTCACTCAATTGATACTTTCACTATATTTGAAACCGAAAAAATAGTAAAATTAAGTCTGTTTTAAATCAAATAAATAAAAATTCCTAATTCTTAAAGATGATCAGCTATAAGAACAAAAATCACAATCAACAGCTTTTTTCGACCAAATGAACAAAACTCGCCAAATAGGACTGTTTCCATGGAAACACTTTTATTTCTCCTATCAGGCCAATGCTAAGGGGCCCTAAATTGTTGCTAAATTAACTGTGTTTTCGCATTCTTTTTTGTGATAACCAGCCAAATATGGTCATCTTTTGGGAATGAAAAGGATCAATCATCTGAAATGATCAATGATACTAACACTACTCTGCTGTGCTTGGCGAAAATATATTGGGCTTCATTTCTCGGGCCCCAGAGTGCTTCAATGGGGAATACATTGGAGATGCTGTGGCGCGGCCGTAGGATTTGAATGATGGCTCGCTTTACATAATTGGATTAAGGGACAAAGCTGGTGAAAAAATGCTCCTTTAAATATTCCTTTTATCCATCTTAAATCAAAACAGAATAAAATACACGAAGACACCTTTATTAAAGTAAACTGATTTTAAAAGAATACAAATTTTGCATTATAATCAAAAAAAACTTTTGAAATATCAGGTGGGGCCAGGCCCCACTGGCCCCTAATGACGAGCCGCCACTGCTGCACGTTAAAGGGTTAAGGGTGACAGCAGGGGCGTAGCCAGAAATTTTTCATGGGGGGGGGGGGTTACGACTTCTACAACTCATATATATGCATACGTGTGTGTGATGATGTAGTGAAGAATATACATTTTGTATGGCAAAAGATTTCTCATGGGGGGGTTATG
The DNA here is from genome assembly GCA_038373885.1 of Cheiracanthium punctorium. Classification (NCBI taxonomy): domain Eukaryota; kingdom Metazoa; phylum Arthropoda; class Arachnida; order Araneae; family Cheiracanthiidae; genus Cheiracanthium; species Cheiracanthium punctorium. The sequence continues at coordinate 202,046 of JAWZYV010012970.1, read as the reverse complement.
ACCCCCTAACCCCCTGGCTACGCCCCTGGGTGACAGTCATATTCTCAGCTACCCCTTGGCACATTTTGTGAGCCGAAAATTTTCACCCGGTTTAGACGCAAGTTTATTAAATTCGCATCATTGCGTATCCGTAGAGGCGCTGCGCTGCATATGTACACCAGTTCAGTCTGTCATTGTAATTCAACCACCTTATCCGAAAGTGGACAAGTTTTCTTGATAAGAAAAATGAGTGGGAACTGGCGATCCGTCAGTAAAAGCGAATATTTTAAATCAAAATTGTCTTGTTAAACTTTCTGGTTGTAGTAATTTTCAAAGAATTTTTACAGAACTCGGAATTTTATCCATCTTGATTTATTTCACAAGCACGATATTTTTTAAAATTTACTAATAAAAATGAAATTCTCAACTCGCGCATATAATATACTCATAAAAAATTCGGCGAAGTTCAAGTTCTATGTTTTAACCCTTTAACGCGTAGTGTTGTCGCTCTGGAAACGCCAAACTCTCACGTTTTGACTGTTACTTCTGACTGTTACTGCTACTTCTGAACTTTCACGATGCTGCGTCAAAAAAAGGGGCTCTAGATGTGTGGCACGCGATGAACGTTTCGATCGTCCGCCATCTTGCTGGTAGTTAAGTCGAGCGATGGCAACGGCTACCCTCTTTTCAGCATTGGGAGAGGGGTGTGCCTCAAAGGGTTAATGCGGTAGTTTTTTCAGTATACTTCTAAACTTTATTATTCTATCTAAAAGTTTTGGGGAGGGGTTCTGTCCTGAAATTCCCTCCTTGTGGCCTTGATAGTGATGACGTACATTACAAGATATCTCTTCAAAAGCTCCGTATTCACACTGCATTCAAGAAAATCCATAAAAATCTCTTACATTTCCGATTTTAACGGGTTGTTAAAATCGGATTTGAGCCAAGACCCGATCGTCATAATATTGGGACCAGGACAAATACAAATTTTTGGGAATTTGCACTTACGAGATATTACATGTTACGCATTTCAGTTGTTTGGGACACATACAGCTTCAGAAATAGATTAAATATGAAATATTTATTAAATATATTAAGTACTAAATATATACTAAATACTTAATACTAAGTTTAAATATTAAATTTGTAAATATGCTGCAATAAAAAAAGGACTTTTGTGCACACGAATAACATTTATTTTCTCAAATAATAAATCTATTACACATGCTGCAGGAATAATCCTCTTTAAAGCACAAATGAAAAGAATTGCAAAGCTTATGTACGTATCTTAAAACCTATAATTTTTTTTTATAAAATTTACAAGGAGAGGTTCGGAGGTTGGCCTGACGGATTTTGACCAAATGTTGATGGGTTTTAAAGTACCCTTAGTGGAGTAAAATGCCTGAGAATTAACCGCCAACTTGAGTATTTTTGAGAAAATGGCCCCAAAAAAAAAAAAAAAAAATGCACAGAAAGTTTTTTTCAGGATTTTTTTTTTTTTACAACAACAAAAAAAAAAAAAAAAAAAAAAAAATGTTTCAAAATACGAAATTTTGTGGCTTTTGAAATTAGTGGGCCCAGGGCAAGTGCTCCGGTTGCCCTGCCGATAAACATGCCTGACTTTGGGAAGTGACATTTTTGGTGATTTCGCTCTCTCAAATTTAGAGATTCAGGTGAATTTAGAGTACTATTTCAAACATTCTAAGCTTTTAAAACCTTATCAGTGTTGCTTTAGAAAAGAAATGAAGTGATGAAGGGTTTAAGAATGGATCGGACATTGGTCTATGTATAGAAAACAGAGCTTAGCAATGGATGAACATACATATCGGGGGCGTAGCCAGGGGATTGGCCACGGTGGCCTAGGCCCCTCCCAAAATTTGACTTTTCTTAATCGGATGCTTTCGGGGAAATTCTATCTTTGCCACATTTTGAGCCTGCCCCGATTTATTTATTTATTTGTTACTTGCCTGAGATATAGATTTCTATCAACGAATTTTAAGTGCACTATTGTCCGTTATTATATTGTAAGTGTTCAAAAACTTAGTAGGAGTTCCATTATAAAATATAACAACATCCATTTGAAATCAATTATTAATTCCAATTGGTATTAATTTGGAATTAATATCGATTAATCAATTGCGCATTTTCGAGTTTGAAAGAATATTGATGTGATTGAAATATTTTATCTTTCTTATTTTCAATAAACAGTCTTAATTGTAGTGACTTTTTCTAACACTACCCAACACTACTACTGGTAGTTTAGAATAAGCGTATTGCATAGGGATTAAATCGACATAAAAATAAGTAACAGAAACAATCAAAATGTATTTAAAATTTTTATAAATGTTAATTGAATCACAATTTAATTTTTTTTTACCCCAAATAACTAATTAACTGAGTAAGTAATGTTCCAGACCTACAGACACTTATTATTTCTATTATATTTTTATGTGTAAACTTTTATTTTTTCCTCTATTTGGCACTCCATTCGTTTTTTCCCGATTACTGATTGGTTGACGGAAAACTCTTTGCAGCATCCTATCCGTTTGCGTTTAAACTTTAAAAAGTTGGGCGTGGCTTTCGAGCAACGTGGACGCCCACAAAAGTATAATAAGATCCAAGCATTTTTCAGTTATATATATTTATATAAATGTTGTGGCGAAAAAAATAATCTCCCATCTTTTTTTTTAGTTACTAGATCTTATGATAAATTTTTTCCGAGAAGAAGAGAAGATTCTCATTCTCAATTTTAACTGTTTTTCTGATGCTATTTTAAGGGAACCTTTTTTACACTTTTAGGAACTCAAGCATTTACAATTAGAATTATTTTTATGAAATATCATCATACTCTATTTTCCACTTTTCAGTAACTCCCATAATTTAACCTTGCTATCCCGTTATCTGTTCGAAATGACCAGTTGAGGGGCGGGGCTCCCAAGCTCGGCGATAACCAACTCTTGTCTGGAAAAAAGCCATGCTTACTGTGGAAGTATAAAAATAGTGGGTCAAGTTGTTCATCAATTTAGTTAAAACTTTAATTTTGCTTTGGAACATGAACTCGGGTTTTAACCATTTATCAAACTTCCCTTGTATTCTTGAAGACGTTGTCTAACTGGAACTCGGCCTTCATAGACAACGCCTACAAGAATCGATAATTCATTTTTACAACTCAATTTTTTTTTAAAAAGGAAAGTTTGGGACTTTTGTTTTTATTTTTATAAAAAATAGAAAGAAAAAAGGAAAAGTATAACTGTCCAGGTATTTAGGGAATTCTAAATTATATATATAAAAAAAAAAATTCTCCTTCATTTATGGCACAAAATAAACATTAAAATGCTATTTCTGTTGATTTAAGCCAAGTAATATAATTTTATACTATTAATACTATCCTTTGCATTTAGATTTATCGAAAGAAATGCGAAATTATTTTAAAGAGCATTTATTTCGCCAAAGTAATATTTGTTTCTTCAACAAAATGTTCTTGAAAAAAGTTTAAATTTAAATGTGTAAGCGCCATCTGAGTTTTAAAGAATACTAAAATCGAAAAACAAATGTAAACATTAAAAACGGGCAATACTATTTTCGTTATCTATATAAATAAAATTAGACTTTTGTCTGTACATTTCTTGGAATTCAAAAATTTTGCGATTTCTATCCGTTTCAAGCGCTCGGGAATCCGATGCGACCCTCAAAAAAAAGTTTGTCTGTCGGTCATTCTGTCGTTCTGTCATTCTGTCCGTCACGCTTTTTATGTTTAAGCATCACGTAAAAACGACTGAAGCGAAAGATATGAAATTGGGTGTCATAATAGGTGGTCACTCAACTTAAAACATAGGCGTCGAATTAAAAAAAAATCTTGATAAGATTTTCAGATTTTGCGAAAATCGTTTCAAACTGCATAAATTTGTGTTCAAGCATCACGTAAAACCGACTGAAGCGAATGATATGAAATTAGGTGTCATGATAGGTGGTCACTCAATTTAAAACATAGGCGTCGAATTTTTAAGAAATCTTGATGGGATTTTGAGTTTTTGCGAAAATCCTTTCAAACTACATAAATTTGTGTTCAAGCATCACGTAAAAACGACTGAAGCGAATGATATGAAATTGGGTGTCATGATAGGTGGTCACTCAACTTAAAACATAGGCGTCGAATTAAAAAAAAATCTTGACTAGATTTTGAGATTTTGCGAAAATCATTTCAAACTGCGTAGATTTATGTTCGCACATGACGTAATAACTGCAAAGGTGAAAAAATGATATTTGCTAAAATGATAGGTGGTCACTCACCTTAAACTATTAGCATCTAATTAAAAAAAATCGATCAATTTCGAGGTTTTGCGAAAATCGTTTAAAACTGAGTGAATCTTTGTTCCCGCATTACGTAATGACTAAAGCGAATGATATGAAATTGGGTCACATGATAGATGGTTCCTCAACATAATTTACAGGTGTCCAATTTTTTAAACATTTTTATTAGATTTTGAGATTCTGTGAAAATTCTCTCAAAATACGTTTATATTTTTTCAAACATCACGTAATAACGACTAATACGAATGATACGAAATTTAGTGATATGATAGATAGTTGCTAATCTTAATTTATAGGCGTTGAAATTTTAAAATATTTTGATTACATTTTGAGATTTTGCGAAAATCGTTTTAAAATGCTGAAATTTTGTTCCAGCATCACGAAATAAAGACTACAGGGAATGAAAAGAAATTGGGTGACAGGATAGGTTGTCACTCAACTTAAATTCTAGGCTTCAAATTTTTCAAAAATGTTGATTAGATTTTGAGATTTTGCGAAAATTATTTCAATATGCGTAAATATTCGTTCGTGCATCCCATAATTACGACTAAAGCGAATGAAATGATATTACTTAGTTACTCTCTAACATGTAATAGTTTAACAATACATAAAAATTATAACTTCGCTTTCTTTACTTTGGCAACATACTACATCCATTCTGTGTACTCCTACAATGCTGACGAAAGTTCTTGCTTTTTGGAAATTTGCATTCACTAACCCGTAAAGGACGGGTACTTCAGCTAGTAATATTATTAAAACTAAGGGCGTATCTGGAAGAATCAAAATGTGCCTCATAGTGTTAGTACAAAATTAAAATAAACTAATTGTAGGTACTAATTGTAAGTACTGGGTACTGGGAAAAACGCTTGGCTATTCTTTGAAAATAATAACTCACGCCTGTAACTCCTTAAAGAAAATATAATTTTGGCATTTTTTCTATCTGCAAATTTCAAAGATTCAAAACAAGAGAACTCCCCCGTTAACTTAGAGGGCTGGAATTGCATATACAATCTACTAACCCTTTAACGCTCACTGTTCCCGCTCTGTGAACACCAAACTCTGACGTTTTGACTGTTGCCAGTCACAAAGAAAAGATTTGATTTCTCTAAAAATAGTTGCATGTGACATAACTCCACGAGAATCCTTTACTTTATAGCACGTCATTTCCCGTAAAAAAATGGTCATGATTATTTTTAACAGCACTGACATCTGCTGAAAAATAGGAGAATGCGAGAACAGCTGGATAGATTGCCCAATGCTGAAAAAAGGGCCGCCGTTGCCATCGCTCGACTTAACTACCAGCAAGATGGCGGACGATCGAAACGTTCATTGCGTGCCACAGATCTAGAGACCCCTTTTTGACGACAGCTGGCTGTGGCGGCACAGCCAGCTGTCGTCAAAAAGGGGTCTCTAGATCTGTGGCACGCAATGAACGTTTCGATCGTCCGCCATCTTGCTGGTAGTTAAGTCGAGCGATGGCAACGGCTGCCCTTTTTTCAGCATTGGAAAAGGGTTGCGCCTCAAAGGATTAAGACCAAAAGAAGTGGAAAAAAAACCTAGGAACAATTGTTTATTTTTTTTTAGTATGGGGACACTCTAATGCACTGTGCTTTTGCAGCGGTTCCTTCACTATAATTATCAAATGAGGAGCTCACCTGGTGTTACTTTTAACTTTAGGTACTGCCTTCTTGAAATGTGAAATGAATCGAATGGCTTCTGCTACTTCGACTCGTGTTTGGCCCTTGTGTGTGTAATTTAAACTTTCAGTCCCGCTGTGGTCTGGTCACTATACTCCGTTCTTGTAAGAACACGGAAAGGGAAGCAGCATCCATCTTGGCCAGTGCTTGGGAGGGTGGACTCCTCTAGGCTGGACTGCTGTGGGACCGTGTACGCGCTAATAGGGGCTGTCACACGTAAAATCTGCCGTGGGTCCAATGTTCATCATGTTCAAGCGATACCTCTGGGAGGTGCCGATTTCAGGTGGAGGTTTGTCCCTGATCTGGAATTGGTTCAAAATTAGGGACAAGCAAGCAGAAGTCCAACCCTTCGAGAGCAATGGCACTTATTTCCAGGGATAGTGCTATCCATGGACACGAGAACAACAACAAAATTTAAACACGTATAATAATCAAGTTAATGCAAATTTTTCGGTTTTAAAATATTGTGAGATACGTAAGTGGGTCATTCTACAAAAAACGCGCTATTTGCATGTATCGTGGTTTGTAGTTTTAGAAATTACTAGCCGCCTCCGGCGACCAGGTGGTTCGCCATCTTAATGAATCTTGTTCGGAGAAAATCCTGTTCCTCACCGGCTTCCTTGGCACTGAAATCTATTAGATTCTGAATGGAATTTAAAATAAAGATGGTTACAAACAGGAGCGGCCCTAGGGTAAGTGTAGAGACCCCTGCTAACATAAAAAAGACGCCTCCTTTTATGCTCTACTTAGTTTGTAAGTTCGAAATGACGCTTCTTTTAAGCCGGCGCCCCGATGCGATGCTTACGGTGTCGGGCCACCCCTGTTTACAAAAAAATAAGATGGGGTTAATGATAAAAGCCTACCAAAAGGTATAAATTATTTTCGCCTATATTAATTCTGAAGAGCTTCTTCTGGATATATTGGCCTTTATCAAAAAACGGAAAAGAGAAAAAAAAAGTAAGAAAATCTGAAACATTTTCAAATTTTAAAAAAGCACTAAAGCGCTATATATTAAAAACGTATCATAGTCCACGCCTCTTCCGTATTTTCTTTCCTTATTTCATCAAGTTGGAAAGTGTATCATTATTCATGAGTGTGATTAAAAAAAATTAAAATTGATATTTCTAGCATCCTTTTTCTGGATGCAATGCAATAGAAATAGAATGATAAAAAGATGGGCAGAAAAATGCACAATTCGAACTGAATGAAAGGTTCAAAAACTTATTTTTAATTTGTTTGTGTAACATGTATTTCGGATTTGTGTGCTTGACGCGAAGTCCGCTTGTAAAACTATGTCAGCAGGAAAAACTTATTACGTTATATTGTTTATCCAGGCCAACACACAGGCTTTTTATTAAAAACTGTGTATTCTATAAGTTTGCGCCATCTGTCGACTTCTCTGTAAAATAAAAACTCAATTGTATTCTTCTTATTTGGATAAAATATAGCTTTTTTTTTGTATATTATAGATTATAGGAACAGTGTTGTTGTTTTTTGCGCGATAAAAATTTGCCTATGTGTTAATCCAGGACTTTAACTGTCTTTCATCATTCATAACCAAATTTCATCCAAATCCGTCAAACCGTTTCAGCGTGAAAGAGTCATAAACATACATACAAACATTGGCATTTATAATATTATTGGGATTAATTTAAAGTATTCTTATAAGATATTTTAAGATTTTTAAATATTATTAATAAATTTCTTTTTTCAATGAGCGGAGGGATACTTGCATCCGCGTCCGTTACATATCACATATTTTCCTCCATTTACTTTTCACTTATTTGTTAAATGCAAAACTGGATATAAATTTAAAATAGTAGTCTCAGTTACTAGATTTCTTTTTACAGTTTAAATGATTTCTTTTACAAAAGAAATAAAAATGCAGCATTAATTTTCCTTTGAATTACAGTCACAGTCTTTCTTGTGTCTTCCGTTCAAAATGCACTTAGGTACAAGAATTTCCCATAAATGGCAGTCCTGTCACGTCATTACAGAGGATTAGAATCACAGGTATAGCCGTTTTCAATATCTGTTCTTCACAGGGAAGTTGAACAGGTAGATTTGAAAGAATTTGAGCATTTTTCTCTCAAGTCTAATAGGTCTTTGTGTATTTTCTGTTCTTGATTTTAGAAAGTAGGAATTGTTTATTTACTAAAATTATTTTTTGTAGTTAAAGCACTTTTTTAGAAAAATCACCATGATATAGAAAACAAAACATAACAATTTCTATCCTCCGTGTTTGTATCCTTTTACAATATAAATGTAATGGAGAATACAACTTATAAAAAAAAATCCATATATAATCTCACTCATATATAATCTTTAATTAGTCTAAATTTTGTTTTTAATATTACATGCAGGTTTATTTAAATAAAAAGTTTTTAAATATCATTAAAAAATAAATTTAACAAACCATTTTATTATTAAGATTGTAATTTTAAAATCTCCTTTTTCTATAAATATCCGTTAAAACAATAGTTTTAAAACTAAAATTAAAATTAATTTTACTTCTGTATTGAATGTTCCAATAAGATATCATGCATTCATTATTTCTTTCATAAAAGTGTATTCTTTGTTACAAGTATATACCCAGCAAACACACACAGGTTCTCTGAACGTCTATTAACGTTCAGAAAACATCTTCTGAACGTTAATAGACGTTCAGAGAACCTGTGTGTGTTTGCTGGGTATCCTCCTCCGTTCATGTCCAAAATTTCGATTACAAAAAAAAAAGTTAAAAAATAATACAAAAGAATGTGACCAACTATATGGGAGGTAGAAAGACGTATAAAAAGAGCAATCTAAATTAATTTTAAAAATTAGAGAAATTTTCTTTTTGTAAATTTTAACTTTGAAAACCTAACGTTTTCTGTAGAATGACCCAAATAAGCAATAATACTGACAAAGCTGTTTGAAGCAGACTTTAAAAATATATATATATATATTTTTAATTTTCTGTTTTTGACTGTTTTAATACTGAATTTTATTTCCCCTACTGTGTACAGAAATGAACAATTTTGACGCAGTAAATTACAAAATGAAGCATAGATGCATTACTTCATTGCGATTATTCATAAGTATGATTAATAAGCAGAATTTCTTATATAATTTCCTGTTTATTGTCTTGTTTCGATTTAATTGTAAATACTTATATCTGCAATGTACTGATATTTTTCAAACTGAATTTTTATGTTGTTCCTATTATGTAAATCCAGGGGCGTAGCGAGAAATTTTTCATGGGGGGGGGTTACGACTACTACAACTGATATATATGTATACGTGTGTGTGATAATGTAGTGAAGAACATACATTTTGTCTGGCAAAAAATTTCTCATGGGGGGGGGTTGACCCCCCTACCTCCCCCCCCTTGGATACGCCCCTGATGTAATCTATAGTCAATTTCGAATGTTTGTGTCTGTAACTTAATCACTTGTATAAATATAATAATCAAGATAATGGAAATTTTTCGACGCCTACTAAAACTGTTTTACAATCTTCGCCAAGCTTAATTCTAACTATAATTCACCTTTATATAAATACCGTTTTGAATGTGCATCATAATCCATGAGCTGGGCCGGATACAACTGATCACACCGGCCCGGGTAATATATGTAAACGGCAGACCACTTACATTTTATTCTGAACAAACATACACATTATATTTTACGACATGCATGTAACGGTGACCGGCCTGTCGGAAAATTTCCCTGCTTCCCGCTGGGCGTATCCGGGCCTGTCCATGAGTGTGCCGTGTTTGTCTTCGTTGTTACATAAAATACTTTTCAGAATTGAAATCTACAAACCAAAAGTTAAATCTTCGTTAGGGATATTCGAACTAGAATAAGTTAAAGATTAACGCAACTGTCTACTTACGCGGCTACGGCCAGAGCTGCTCAACCAGGCCTTCGTGACCACGGGTTCTGGAGTGCAGAAGCAAATACCTCGGCCACCTGGTCAGCCAGACGCGAAGCTCCCAGTTTTTAACTCCAGCAAGCTTGGTACTCATTTTATCGATCCACTCAAGGGATGAAAGGCTGAGACAACCTCGCCCAGCCCGGGAATCGAACCCCCGGATCTGCGGCACGACAGCAGAATGTGCTAACCGTTATACCACTGGGATTATATTCTAAATATACTTCACCTTCATAAATACTGTTTGGAAAGTGTACCATAATCCATGAGTAAACCGTATTTGCCTTCCCTGCTCAATAAAACAATTTCTTGGACTTGAAATACATATCAAATTCCCTTACCAAAACTATTTTACAATCTTCGCCAAGCATATTCTAACTATACTTCTCCTTTGTTGTAGGTAAATAAATTTTAGCGTTTCTAGACAAATCTAGTAGATATCGCGCCAAACTAGGCTCAGTTTTTAAAGACTTACTTTTGGCGTTAAACTTGGTGGTAAATCATCCAAAAATTGTAAAACTTCGTGGCTTTCAACATTTTCTTCTTTCCCCACCTCTTCTTCCGCGCTATCTGTCGTTTTTAAGCATTTCTCTGTATAGGCCGCAATGTATGAGAAATATTTTTGCAGCGATGTAAAAAAAATTATAACTCCTACACACATAAAAATCAATACCGGTCGTGCGACGGTAGTCTTTAATATATGAACCAACCGTTTAGGAGCTACCACATTTTTCAGTACTTATAAATGCAAAATATGAAGGCATAAAGCGGCTTAACTAGCAAAAAAACGTCGGAATTCGGAGAAAGGATTGACGTGTCGTGTATTCTGCGAGGGACAATGAACTAATCCGCCAAACGGAGTGCGCGCGCTCCCTGCTTTATTTACATTTTCTCGAGCTGCATTCAGTGGTAAAGATCCAATGTGAGATAGAAAATTTTAAAAAAATTAAGAAATAAGAGAAAGTGCTAAAATAAAGATGAGCATGCATCATCCCGGAGTTTGCGCTGGAGCTATATAACTCCTAGAGACCCGTGACTGATAAGGGATAATAATAGGGGACTGATAAGGGATTATAATTGATCATTATTTCGCATTAAGATTGCGAATAAAACACTGCTTGTTATTTTAACTTCCTAAAAATTATATAAATGAGTAATTAACGCCGCCAAATAATTTATCTTGTTAACATGTTGCAAATGCCAAAATTGAGCCACATATTAAACTTCACAATAAGTGACCTCTTATTTAGCAGAAGAAAACTGCCAGATGAATACAGCTATTCATATCATTTTAGAAAAACGATCACCTGAAATTTTAAAACTCCTGTAATCCAAGCGATCGTATTAGCAATTTTAAAATTTACAAGAAATTTTAAAAGAAATACACTTTGACACAATTTAATTTTAAAAGAAATACACTTTGACTTAATTCTTTCTCGTGCTTTTTAATTTGACGTGAAACTGGCGTAATGTCTTATGAAATGCCATACTTATGTGTGAAGACAGGCTTTCTTTCTTTTATTCTCTCATTCACACTAAATCATTTTTTCGGAAAATGTGCCGGCAAACTGTTTCCAATCGTATTCGGATAATCAATAATTTCATGTGTCCGGCATCTATCTTGGCTATCGCTCGTCTTGGCGGATCGCCGGGATAATACGTAAGTACCCTTGCAATAAGTAAAGTACGATTTCGGCTAAAAAAAATTCTAGCGTTTAGATTAAACAAAAAAAAAGAAAGAAAAAAAAAAAAAAAAGAAGAAAGAAAGAAAACCTTTAGAATTTCCGTAGTGTCTTTGAGAACGTTGGAGCTCCTTCCGCTCCTTCCTGAAGGCAAGACGGGGAAATTCGCCAAAACTGCTAATTTTAACACTAGAACCGCGGGTTGGGTCAAATTGACCCAACTTGTAAAATTTACGTTGCAATGCAACAATAATGTTATATTTCAACGGTAATGGCATTGGTTCATCTTATAAATAAAAATGAAATTCTGTTTGTTTGTTTGTTTGTTTGTTTGTTTGTGGATTTGATTCGTAAACAAATCCACAAAAATGGACCTATCGGCCTGAAATTTAGTACAGATATGTAAAATAATATAGAATAACTCATAGTCCACTTTAAAACTTTGAAAGTCCACCCGTTCCCGGAATTTAAGAGATTTTTTATGCTCTTCACGCAAAAATCTTTCCGTAATTGTAACCCCTGTAGTAAAAAAAGTGTGAAATAAGGATCGTGGTTGCCATGTGTGGCGATTTTGCCGAATAAAATGTCGTTCGTATACAAATCCACAAAAATGGACCTATCGGCCTGAAATTTAGCACAGATATGTAAAATAATATACAATAAATCGTAGTCCACTTTAAAACTTTGAAAGTCCACCCGTTCCCGGAATTTAAGAGATTTTTTATGCTATTCACGCAAAAAGCTTTCCGTAATTGTAACCCCTGTAGTGAAAAAAGTGTGAAATAAGGATCGTGGTTGCCATGTGTGGCAATTTTGCCGAATAAAATGTTTTAAATTCTCAAAGTAAAAATAAAAGAATAATAATGATTTTTTTTTTGGTAGTTTATATTCGTAAGGTTATTTTTTTTTAAATTATAATATCGTGTGCATGGGAAATCAGAGCAGGAATGTAATGCTTTACACGCAAAATAATAAGAATTGAAGATTTCCGAGGCTAATAGGTAAATTATTTTAGTTTGGCGAAAAAATAAAATGGCTCAAATGCCGATTTTGTGAAAGTGAGTTCTAGCGGTTTGCACAGACTTCGGCTTGGCGCAATTTATTGAGAGATTAAGGAAATAGATTTTTGAAAACAAGTGCAAAGGTTTTATTAGAATACAGCGTTAAATTTTAATGATCCGTGAAGAAATAATGCAGTTATTAAGGGATTTCAATTGATCTATCTCCAGAATTCTCGCCAAATGAGTACATTGATTTAAGTTGGGGGAATTCCGCCAAATTTCAGAAAATTGAAATCTTCTCATTTAGTACATCGGAGTAACGATGAATAAAACACGTTATAGTTGATAATTTTAAAAAATTCGGCTGTATTAAGGGATTCAACTTTTCAAATAAAGGCTTGCTTTACTTTTTTCGCGGTCGAACCATTTCCCATATATTATTGCTGCTAAGTCAATGCTTCGGATGATTTCCTGAAAAAACGCTTGCAAAATGGCGTATGTTGGCACTTTGGCGAGGCTTAGATTTGAAACTGGATTTTATTTGAGACTGGGATATATAATGACACTGGTTATAGATAAAAATGAATGTTGGTATGAGTGTATGAGGTTGAAAAACTCCAGCACCGTTGAGCACCGTTGCACCATGAAATTTGGTTCATCTAAGTCTTTTATCATGGAGAAGCTTTTTATGCTATCCGTTTTCCTCTAACTTGCCACAAGGTGGCGCAGCAGAACGTCGAATTCTATTCCGTTTAGCCGTTTGCTATGCGAATATCGTCCAACCGATTTCGATGAAATTTGGTACACGCGAATATTAGAACACGGAGAATATTTTTCACTATCCATTTTGCTGTAACTTGCCGCTAAATGGCGCTGAAAAGCATCAACTTCTATACCGTTCGACCGATCGGCATAAAATTTTTTATACTTACACATTTGAGCACGAAGAATATATTCTAACTGCGTTCCTTTTGATGTTACTCACCACTAGATGACACTGCAATGCATTATTATTTTAACTCGCCACTAGATGACGCTGCAGCAGGCCAAATTCTTGACCATTCAAACGGTCGCTATGAAAATCAGTATACATAGCTATTTGAACAATGAGAATATTTTGGCGTTATCCATTTTGCTATAACTCGCCACTTGACGGCGCTGTAGCAAATCATTACTTTAATTAACTACTAGATGGCCCTGCAGTGTATCACTTCTTGACTGTGGAAATGATCGTTATGAAAATTGGTATACATAGATAGTTGAACACGGTCGCTATGAAAATCAATATACATAGCTATTTGAACAATGAGAATATTTTGGCGCTATCCATTTTGCTATAACTCGCCACTTGACGGCGCTGTAGCAAATCATTACTTTATTGAACCACTGGATGGCCCTGCAGTGTATCACTTCTTGACTGTGCAAATGATCGCTATGAAAATAGGTATACATAGATATTTGAACACGGGGAAGAGTTTGGCGCTATCCATTTTCTTATAACTTGCCACTTAATGTCGCGTCAACACATGAACTTCAGGACTGTCCAGCCGATAGTCATGAAAATTCGTATACATCGATATCTGAATGCGAAAAATATTTTCGCCGTATCCGTTTTGCTAAAACTCGCCACTAGATTGCGCTACGCCGCATGGCCTTCTGCACCGTACAAACGATTGCCTTGCAATTCGGTATGCATGATTATTGGACACAATATAACGCGATATCCACTTTGCTATATCTGTTTATTACAATGAATAGTAATCACCACAAATCGTAATATCAAAAAGTCCATTCATTCCCGTGCGAAGAACGGGTACTTCAGCTAGTTCCTAATATTCGTATTAAGTTTAATATCACATTAAAAGCACAAAAATATTGCTGCTATAATTCTTATTAAGAACCGCGTTGCTTGAGATAGATATACCTAAAACCGCGGTATGGGTCAAATTGATCCGAATTGTAAAATTCACGTTGCAATGAAAATGACATAATGGTATGCTATTATACCATTTATTATTATGTGTAATGTATCATTATATGTCATTACCGTTCATTTTATGAATGATAATGACATTTATTTAATTTGAACTTCGGATTCCAGACTCCTGGGAAGTTTTGGGTCAAAATGACCCATTCCGCGATATCAGGTATACATATTAAAAACAAAAAAACAGATAAAATTTAGGAGCTTAAATTTTTTACAGATAATTAATAACATAAAGTTAGGAGAAGTCACGATTTTTTTTAAATTTCAGTTCGTAACTTTTTGAAAAAAAACGGAATCAAATCTGGTTTTGGAATGACCCATCCCGCGGTTCTAGTGTTAAAATTGTGCTAAGTGGAGTCCGGTTGATTCCTACCAAAACTGCCAAATGAATACAGCTATTTATATCATTTCGGAAATACGCATCACCTGAAATTTTAAACTCCTGTTATCCACGCGATCGTATTAGTAATTTCAAAATTTATGAACTTTGTGAAATACATTTCGACTTAATTATTTCCCAAGCTTTTTAATTTGACGTGAAACTGACGTAATGTCATGAAATGCAATACTTATGTGTGAAGAAAGGCTTTTATTCTGGTTACTGATTAGTCGGGGAGAGTATGCGCGTAGTCAAACTGCATCAAAAGCGTCTTCCAAGAATTTGCTCGAGCTGCCTTAATGTTTAATATATAATGCATAGTTTTTTTTTTTTTTTTTTTTCACAATAATTATGAGACTTCTCTTTAATTTGACATGAGAGATTTTTGTCGGGTCTGAAGAGGTTATTATTTTAGAAAGTATTTTCTTGCGTTATTGTATTTGTTTGTTGTGTTGTTTTGAAGTAATTGTATACTAGAAGTACTATCTGATAGAATAAAGCAAGAGTTAAACATGGAAGTCGAAAAAAACCATTCAATTGCATAAAGTATAGCAAGCATTTCAGCTTGAAATATGGAATTTTTTTCTGTAGTAATATTTGACAGCTATAGATAAAATTACTGTGCTGAGGGACACAAAACGCCGCCCCGCATCCCTCTGCTATCTTTGAACCGTCTATATATATATATATATGTTTATGAAATAAAAATGTTATTGGAAATAGACATGGAAATTGATATCGGAGGATTCAAGGGATCCACTGCTGTTTTTAAAAGCGGAATATCATACATATCTGGAGTATGTAAGGTGTTAGGTATTTATTACTATATTAGTATTTAGTCTGGATCGTCTTATAAAAGCATAGTTAATTTCTTTTATTATTGTAAAGTGAATAAGAGCTCTGCCAGCTAATATATGCAATGAAGTAGTAGATGTTTTCCTATATGCAAGCGTCCATGTAGGAAAACATGTACTACTTCATTGCAAATCATGAATCAGCACATTACAAATACATCAGCACAGACAGGAAAGTATAACTTCAGGAGCAGCCTACCTACAGGGTCATTCCACGTCAGATCAAACAGTGCAGTTCACCACACCAACTCGGATTTTTCTCAAATTTTATATAGATGATTTATAGACTAAGTCACCAACAAATCTCAATTTTGATGGTTCTACGATAATTAATTACCGAGAAATTAATTATGCAAATTTTTAAGATTTCTGCAAGATGCGCCAACTTTTTTCTCAATTCCTTAAATAATTCCTTACCTGTAAAAGTTACTGAAGTGAAAATTTCTTTCTAGGAGTAACTTTTTACGCTGATTCTAAAAATGTTATCTAAATTTGCGTATCTTCTATAGTTTATGCATGAGCACTGCATTTGCTAAAAAACATCATGAATTTTTTTCGGCATGTCTGATCACAGACACATGTTTTAAATTTTTATATGTTGTTAAGATGGAATAACCCTACATCCCAAAAAAAATTTCATCTTGGCTTTCTGCTCAGGAGCAGAGAAAAAAAAATGTATGTATGTACCTATATATGAGGAGTTTCATATGCAACATTTATACTGAACATGAAAAAATTCAGAAGCGTTAGTCAATTTTATTATGTCTTTTAAATTGATATAAGAAATTTAACTACTACTCCAGGCATTTGCAAAAACTAGAAAATATATCAAAGTGCTTGCATCGGAAAAAGTAAAACAAATAAGCAACAAAAATGCATGTAAAA
Source organism: Cheiracanthium punctorium (assembly GCA_038373885.1). Taxonomy (NCBI): domain Eukaryota; kingdom Metazoa; phylum Arthropoda; class Arachnida; order Araneae; family Cheiracanthiidae; genus Cheiracanthium; species Cheiracanthium punctorium. The sequence continues at coordinate 185,359 of JAWZYV010012970.1, read as the reverse complement.
ATATGTTAATTTAAAAAGAATTCTAAAGTTACAATTTAGAATGATTTTTAATTTAACCCTGTTGTTTTTGGCAGTCATCCATCAGCCAATAAATCTTTGGAATTCTTTATGATATTGAACTCAAAAGATAGAACAATGTTTAATAAAGCATATATATGTATGTATATATATATATATATATATATATATATATATATATATATATATATATATATATATATATATATATATATATATTGGGTCTACCGGAAAGTTCTATCCGTTTGCCGTATGTCAATATTTTGCCTAGCCAAAACTACTGAAGCTAATAACACGAAATTTAGCACGAGTGGGATTTTATAGCGTAGGTGCTAGATTAGAGAGTATTTTCCAAAATTCGTAATTTATGGAGAATAAAGGCCTAAAATATTGTTTTCACATATTCTGCGGGGTCTCAAAGAAGAAAAGAGATATCGATAAAATTCTTGCTGTAAAATACACAACACTCGAGAATGTCTAAAAATCGATTTCAGAACATTTCGTATATAATCCTCCTAGGAGGGTAGACGTAAAAGTTTGTCCCGAATAACTGGTTACATGACATTTATTCTGCAATATATCACCAAATGTGCAATTTGACAATGTGCCTGACATTGCTATGCTACTTGCTGTAACAATAAAAATTTAATACCGTATACAGTAAAACCTATTTCAAATTGCTGTATCCATCCACAAAATTAGCCAAAGCACAATTTTGTTCGTATTCTGTTAAAGGTAAATAAGTACTATAACTTACAGGAATTCATTTATTTCAATAAACTTTGTTCCTTCTATTGACTTGAATGTCATACAGAATTCCAAAGATTTATTGGCTGATGGATGGCTGCCAAAAACAACAGGGTTAAATTAAAAGTAATTCAAAATTTTCACTTCTAGGATTCTTTTTAATTTAACACTGTGTGTGACATGCATTTTTTGTTGTTTGTTTGTTTTACGTTTTCCGATGCAAGCACTTTTATGTATTTTCTAGATTTTGCAGTGCCTGGAGTAGTAGTTAAATTTCTTATATCAATTTAAAAGACATAATAAAATTGACTAACGCTTCTGAATTTTTTCATGTTCAGTATAAATGTTGCATATGAAACTCATCATATATAAAGCGACATACATACATTTTTTTTTTCTCTGCTCCTGAGCAGAAAGCCAAGATGAAATTTTTTTGGGATGTAGGGTTATTCCATCTTAACAACATATAAAAATTTAAAACATGTGTCTGTGATCAGACATGCCGAAAGAAATTCATGATGTTTTTTAGCAAATGCGATGCTCATGCGTAAACTATAGAAGATGCGCAAATTTCGATAACATTTTTGGAATCAGCGTAAAAAGATACTCCTAGAAACAAAGTTTCACATCAGTAACTTTTACAGGTAAGGAGTTATTTAAGGAATTGAGAAAAAAGTTGGCGCATCTTGCAGAAACCTTAAAAATTTGCATAATTAATTTTTAGGTAATTAATTATCGTAGAATCTTCAAAATTGAGATTTGTTTATATCTTAGCCCATAAATCCTCTATATAAAACTTGAGGAAAATCTAAGTTGGTGTGGTGAACTTTCTCCAGTTTTGTGTTTGATTTGACGTGGAATGACCCTACATGGTTTAAGACTTTTTCGTGCTCCTGAAGCAAACCATTCTTTAGGGAAACTTCAACGGCAGTGGAAGTTTCACTTTACAATTTTTAATGACTGTCATTTATCTCTCACTCCCTTTATTGAAAATTGTCCGAAAAATGTGTTCCAAAGAAGCGACATAAAAATGCGGCATAATTTTACATAGATTTAAATACTATAAGTTCACAACTGCTTTAATCTATTGTTACAATATTTCGTAAGCTGTAGAATATGCATCACGTGTATTTTTTACATATATTTAAATACTATTAGCTCACAACAGCTTTAATCTATTGTTACACTATTTCGTAAGCTGTAGAATATGCATCACATGTATTTTTCTATAAATAGGTTACAATCATAAAAATTTCAACACAGGGTTACCAGGCGAAATACAGGTAAGATGAGCGATAAAATGACATAGTCAATTAATTATATCGTTTTAATATGGCAATAATGAAACTAAAAAATTAGGGGGGTGGGGGTCTCCCCCAGACGAGGCTCGAACAGCAGAGTTTATTTATTTTATTTTTTTTACATATCAGAAATATAATTACATATTACATATAATAATGCAAAATAATCAGCACAGACAAAGGGTTTCCTTATTAGAGCCTAAAGAGCTGTCTTCTTTCTTTTATTATACATATTTTTTATTTCTTTGTTCGTATCTACATCTTGTGCCAAGAAAAGTAAACACATAAAATCTATTCAACTTCAAAGCTTGCAAAATTATTGTGTTTCTTTAATTATAATTAGTACTTTGATATAAAGATATTTTTATATTGTTTAAACTGCATTGAATTGCGACAATGTATGAACTGTACAGTATTCTGTAAGTGCATATGTACTTACATATTGTACATTATATATGTATGTATATATTCTTTCATTGAAATACAATATAAGCTCATATTCATGAATGGTTTTATTTATGTGCTCCAATTATTTGACCACTAAAGTAAATCATTAACGGTTTCATCAAGGTTTTTTTTTTGTTTTGTTATGAACTCAAACGATCTTTTTAGTTCTTTTCGAAAATCCGGACAGTATCCGATCACAATCAATCCGGATTATCGACGCTCTATTGCATATATGTATACCGTAAAATAAGGCGAAATCACCTTCCCCCGCCCTGCTTTTCTCGTGCATTTCGTTTTCTCTTAAAATACCGAATAAACGCCCCCCCCCCCTTAAGGTGGATTCATACTGGCCGAAGACTTGCAGCGACTAAGCGTATACGTTCGTGGGTTCGATTACCTCTCATATCCTCTTTGCAAAAATTGCCTTTCTCTGTGTTAGTAAAAACGTTCATTGTGATGCAATAGACGGCACCAATGAAATCACGCCATATGCCATCGAAGTGTGACGTCAGACAGAACTATGCTCTCTGCTTTGCTTCGCTGAATGACGTCATCGCGGGGTCTTAACGGTACGGAACGGACAGTATGAATCCAGAATCACTTGAAGATAGAGGGGGCGCTTGAACTGTATATTTTTTCGATTTTTACCTTTTATTCGTCCCCACAGATCGAGATTTCATTTGAAGATTGGGGGAGGGGGGGCACTTTTCCGGTATTTTATGGTATATATATTGAGGCGGGGGAGGAGATTAAATTAAATCGTAGAAGAGGGAATTCATCTTAAAGTTAATTATTACGAACTATTGTTTATAGGCAAAGTGACTCGATCTTACATAAATAAATAAACGATGAAATTATATATATATATTTTTACAGAATCTTGATTTCTAAACGTCAAAAACAAGTTAAAATATAATATTTAATGCTAGCTTCACATGTTTTAATCAGAAATATCGCCTACAGATTAAAAAGAAGAAAGGTAAAAAACACATATCCATCGGACAAATAATACCGACACTTTGAAATTCTGCGATTTCGAAAAATTCATTATTTTATAGTTTTTTGGAAAATAAATCTGAATCACATAATATAAAATTTGCTTCACAAATATTTGGATTTAGAAAAAATTGCAATAAACTATGACATTTTTGTCCATGATTTAATAATACTTCATTAAAAGAAACACTATAGTACATGCATGAAGTTTGAAAAAATAGACTTTTATGTGTTCTGTTTATTTATATATTTTTTTTTTTATGATTATAGGTCATTTTGGGAAACAGGTACACGAGCTCTCCAGACAAATTGAAATTAATCAAAGCATTGTCACAAGGATTAACTGGTAATGAGATCGATGTACGTATTTATTTAATTTCATACTTTTATTGTGACGTTTTATTTAATTTACGCGTTAAAAAAAAAATGTGATTACTGTAATATTCTGTTATTCAAAAAGAAACTTCTCCCTGAAAGAAAAGACATTTGCTAATTGAATGGGTGCTAAAATGAGGGAAGTTGTTAGAAAGAGTATTCCAAGAGGATGTTACTTTTTAAGTCCGATACATTGAATACTGTAAAGTCTCGCTAATTAAGAGTATCAAGAAAACCGGAGGTCGGATATTCGTAATTTTAAAAATTTCTTTTTAGTAAAGTTTTGATTATAACTTAATTTCTACAGATTTAAAATATGTAAAAACAAATATGTAACATTCAACGTACTGCCCCCGGAGGAATCTTCATCTCTTCCTTTTGTTGTTGTTGTTGTTGTCGTGTCCATGGCTAGATGAATCCATGGAAAGAGGGGTGCCAGTGCCCCCGAGAGGGTTGGACTTCTACTTGTTGGTCCCTAATTTTGAACCGATTCCAGATGAGGGACCAACCACCACCTGAAATCGGCACACCCAGAGGTATCGTTTACCAACTTAGAGGACATTGGAGCCACGAAGGATTTTATGTGCACCAGCTCCCATTAGCGTAAACACGGTTCCACGGCGGACTAGCTGAGCGGGACATGACCCTCCCAAGCACTGGCCAAGCCGGATGCTGCTTCACTTGCCGTGTTCTTATGGAAACGGAGTTTAGCGCCCAGACCACTGCAGGACATCTCTTCCTTTTAATCAACTTAAATTCATATTAATTATAGTCAATATAGATTCTTATTTTCATTTATCTGCGTAATTGCACAGTAGCCTTTTTGGTTGGCTTTTTTGCTCATGTAAGCCAGCTTTTCATAATTTTGTGCAATACTTCATACGCCAATAAGTCTGATCCATTTTAATATAATTTGATGTAATCGCCTAAACCCAGTCCTTTAATCCATAGTATAAAAAAAAAAAAACAGGCTCCCAAAAATCTACTGCCTTTTTTTTATATCAATTGCTATACCTGAGACCACACCAATTCGCATATAAGTAAATAGATGTTTAAACTGGAATTAAACGTTATTGACTCGCACCTATCTGCATATTTTCTACTCAAATTTCTATTAATCTGATGTATCCTTAAAGCGATGAATCCCTTGTAACAAGATTTTAATATGTCAATATGTAATGTTCCTCAAAAAGTTGAAATTTATATAGAAAAATCTGATGTGGACATCGCATTACTTCCTTGCAAGTCTATTAAATCAGAAATATTTTCCGGGCACTTCATCCAAAATTATTTTGTTTGAAAGAGATAGGATTCTGCAATAATACTAAGGTTTAGCGATTTCTAACCAAATATTTCCGATATCGCCAAGCTGTTTCTTTTTGACTCTTAATTTGGCGATATTTCACCAAAAGCCGACAAGCTCGAGATAGTTTGCGAGATTTTCGGGATAACCAAAGTAGTAATTGACCGACAGACTTTGCTTTGAAAGTATCCATGCATCTTTAAATACATAATATGACTTCAAATACATAATGTATTGAAAGTCATTTGGGTGATACTATCAATTAATAACCCAGTCAATTGCAATTAAAAAAAACATGCACAGTTAGATGTTAGAATACTTCTAAAATTCAAAATTTCAACATTCTACGGTTAAAAGTTTTAGAATTATGCGAAATACAAAATTATTTTTGGCGCCAAATTTGGCGATATTTCGGCAAAATTCGCCAAGGCCGATGACAAATGGCAAGATTTTGGGCATGGACCAAACACTAACTGACTACAGCCGTAATATATAGAAGATGTCCATAGAATTTAATGTATTGAAATTCTTTTGGGTGGTCTTGTAAATAAACTCTCCTGTAGATTGGAACCAAACATCGAGATGCACAACTAGATGCTACAGCAATCTTATATATGAATTTTCAACATCCTACGATTAATAGTTTTCGAGATTTGAGAGTTAAATATATACACACGACAAGCTTGGCGACTTTTGGCTTAATTCTTAAGGGAGGCACGTGACCGTGGTCGGACCATTACCTAACTGTAGGATAGGACGGTATTGTGCTTCAAATGGATGAATGTTCCTAAAATTGCCATTGACCGTGTGTGTAGACGTCAGGAAAAAAACTGCTCAAAATGGATTCTCGGTGGGTCAAAATGGGTTGTACAAGCATTTATATGAACGTATATATGGTGTCTTATGCCATTTTTCAACGGCTCTAGAAGGGAAAAATATCCCGTCGGATGATCGATTTCAGAGATCGTACAGAAATTACGAATAATATTTTTTTTTTCCCACTATAGCAATAAACGTTTACATTCAAATTCCTGGCTAGCCCCCGATCCTCTTTGTTTGAAGATATCTTTCAGGCGTTTTATGATGAAAGGCTAAAATTTTGTACATCTCCTGATTAGTGCACGGGTGCACATTATACTAACTGGGAAATTTTTGGTGCGGAGGTCTTATGCAGATTTAAAAATGCAACTGTTTTTTAAAAATAAGGAAAGGAAATTTTTCTTAACGTAGTCTTTTTTACTATCTAATTTTGAAAATTTAAATTTTTTTATTGGAAATTGATCTTTAATAGATAACGAGTTAAAGCCTGTTACCGCGTTTTTGGGACACCCTATCTATGTACATACGTACAATAAAAGCAATAAGTTAAAAAATAATCTTTCATACACACACACAGAAATTTTTTGGAATCTAATTGTTCACAAATTTCTCCATTTTATTCATTCCGCCCTTTTAATGCCAATTCAGAAAGATTTTTACTTTATTTTATTTCATTTATTTGTTTATTTATTTCGTGTTGGGCGATTTTTTTTGTTTTGCGTTTAAAAAAAAAAAAAAAAAAAAAAAAAAAAAAAAAAAAAACTTTGCATAATAATACACAATTTTTACTCAGACCGCAGTTTTATTTTGACTGATTTTTTATGTTAAGCGTTTTTTACTATAGGAGAATTCAAGTTAATATTGAAAAACTCCAGAGAAGGTTAACCAGACAAACCAGAATCGCATAGTAATTTGGGGTCGCAAACTTCGTCTTCACATGCCAATAATCACTTTGGAAGACGTTTGTCTAAATTCTTAATTAGATTTAATAAACAGCGAGTTTGTCTTCAACAGTTTCATCCATAAAATTAAAATAAACTTAATAATTTGTCAAAGTTAATTTGAATCACACAGTGGCGCATACAGAAATTTATTTTTGGGGGGGGGACTAATTTTAAAGAAAAAACTTATTTGACAGGGAAATGTGCGTTGCGTTTTCTTATGGCAATTTGCGCCAGGGCTACTTGCGCAAATTGATGCGCAAAAGATGAGGAGTGCCTTGGTCGTGGGGCATTTTAAGGAATTCTAACGCGCATTCACGTTACATCTCAGAAAAAAAAAACTACCAAAACTCCAGACTGTTAGATGGACAGCTACGCGATAGGCCAGAACACTGTACCCTCCCACATCAGCCGTCTACCATTTCGAGTAACTTATCGACAAAGGGAAATGGATATTAAAGTAAAATATTACAAGCAATTACTTAAGAAATTTCTTTTTTTTTCGGGGGGGGGAGGGGGTTGAATTCCCCTAGCCCCTCTCTCTGATCTACCACTGTGTGTGTGTGTGTGTGTGTGTGTAGTGGATTGGTGTAGTTTCTTGATTATTTTGTATTTATTTTGATTATATATATACACAGTGAAACTTCTATGAGTGACCATATCTATTAAGCGAACCCCCCCCTTTAACGACCTATTTTTACCCTATCCACTTAATGTTAAAAGATCCTCTAGAAGAGAACACAGACCTCTCTATAAAGCGATCGGACCCGGTTCCCCGCCCGAAAATTTTCTAGCATTTTTCTGGAAGTAAAAATAAACAAAAACTACATTCGCAGCTAGTCGTTGTACTGTAAATCGACAGCAAATGCAAGTACACGTACACATTACGTACAAATCTCGTAGGTTAGGTAAGAGATATGTCTAAGAAATGGGCCATTTTACCGTTGGAGAAGCTTATTGGTATGATCGCGTCACACGAAAAAAGAAATTCAGAGGAAGTTGTGTGCTTAACTTTTGGTTGCGGGAAAAGCCCAAAACGTAAATTTTAAAGGAAATAAACTTTACTGAGGCAAATTCAGAATACCTATAGGATATTAGGATAAATGCTCTTTCGTCAGATGTAAAAATTAAGTAGAGAGAAAAAAAAACGAAATATCTAAATATTTTATTAAAATTTAAATTTTAACCCATTAAGCGCCAAAGTTCCCGTTACGGGAACTTTTTTTATATATCTTTTTTTCTTAAAATATTTTAACGCAATTTACGAAATACACATTTTATATAAACATTTACACTATAGGGTGTGTTATATAGTGTAAATGTTTATATAAAATGTGTATTTCGTAAATTGCGTTAAGATATTTTAAGGGAAAAAAATATATATAAAATAGATGTTCCTGTAACGGTAGCTTTGGCGCTTAATGGGTTAAGAATATATTTGCATAATTAGTTATGTGTTAGTATACAGTTTCATAAATAACAAAACAAACAATATTGTTTTAGCATTTTTTTTCTTAGTTATCAAATAGTAATACTTCTTTGAGCGAACACCTCTCTTAACGACCGATTTTTCGCGGGACGGAGGGTGGTCGCTCCCGAGAAGCTTTAACGAGTGTATGAAGCCATGAAACGTGCCAACACAACGATTCCATTCAGCCGAAGGCGAGCGTGTTTGATAAACCATTTGCGCCACGTGACGTGATGCAAGAAAACCTCTTGGGAAATTCCACGGCCTTGACCCTTCGCCTCCTCTAATATGACCGGCGTATCGTTTGAGAAATGTCATTATCTGCACTCGAAAATCTTTCCTAGAGTTCCTCAACAGAGCAGTTATGTACAGTCGCCCGCATGAAAATATAAACACTTGGAAGAATTGTCTTTCTATTTTTTATATGATTTTCCGACCTGCCTTTTAACCCTTTGAGGCGCAACCCTTTCCCAATGCTGAAAAAAGGGCAGCCGTTGCCATCGCTCGACTTAACTACCAGCAAGATGGCGGACGATCGAAACGTTCATCGCGTGCCACAGATCTAGAGACCCTTTTTTTGACGCAGCTGGCTGTGCCGTCACACGTTTTTAAATACGTTTTTTGTATCACGTTTTTAAAAGGACATTCCAACAAATAAATTGGCGATCCGAGTCATTCGAAGAAAATAATATTGTTCCTAAAAAAAACTTTACTTTGTACTATTATTAACTGTTAACCTGTATGCGTCTCGTGTAATTTTTAGGGAAAATTCCTATGCACAAAAATCGCCTTGCAAAATAGCGACCGGGGCAACATCCGTATGGAAAAATATTGAAAACACAGCATTTTTTAAGTTTTTTTTTTTTACTTCCTTGTACGTAGTATAAGGAAGTAATGTGATGCCGAAAAATTTTGGGGGCCAAATTTCGACAAAAAAACCGATTTTGACTACCTCTAAATTGAATTTTAAAAATTTTTTCGATGCATCTCATCGTAGGCTATCATGCACGATCATATTAATGCGTCTGCAACTCATTTTGACCAGCGGCGAGTCTATTGTGGCCAGTTTTCCCATGCCGTCTGTACGTACGTACGTATGTATGTAACTCGCATATCTCAAAAACTATTGGTCGTAGAATGTTGAGATTTGATATTTAGGATTGTTCTATGATCTAGTTGTGCACCTCCCCTTTTGGTGATAATCGAATGGATAGTTTATGTACAGGACCGCTCAAAAGATTCGAAATGCATTACGCTCTATGGGCCGATATTCATTAAACTCGCCTAACTCAAAAGCTATTAGGCGTAGAATGTCCAAACTTCATATTTTGGATATTTCTAACATCTAGTTGTGCACCTCCCCTTTTGGTTCCATTCGACTGGATAGTTTATCTACAGGACTGCCCAAAACATTCGAAATACATTACGCTCAATGGGACGACATTCATTAAACTCGCATATCTCAAAAACTATTAGGAGTAGAATGTTTAAACTTTATATTTAGGAACGTTGTGACATCTAGTTATGCACCTCCCCTTTCGGTTCCATTCCACTGGATAGTTTATCTACAGAACCACCCAAAAGATTCGAAATACATTACGCTCTATGGGCCGAAATTCATCAAAGCGTTTTTTAGAGGTATTGAGCTATTTCAAACGACTCAGAAGTGATATATGCTTTAAAGAGTTAGAAAATGAATTTCTCCATTAAAAAAAAAGTGTCTTTATCATTTATAGTTCAGCTACAGGAACACTCAAAAGATTTCCAATACATTACGGTCAATGGCAATTTTAGGGGCATTCATCCATTTCAAGCACAATGCCGTCCTACCACATAAGTTAGGTAATGGTCCGACCACGGTCACGTGACTCCCTCAAGAACTATCCAAAAGTCGCCAAGCTTGGCGACTTTTGGTGTACGTGTGTGCATATTTAACTCTCAAATCTCAAAAAATATTATGAAATTTCATATATAAGATTGTTGTAACATCTAGTTGTGCATCTCGATTTTTGGTTCCAATCTACTGGAGAGTTTATTTACAGAACCACCGAAAAGAATTTCAGTACTTTAATGTCTATGGACATCTTCAATATAATACAACTGTAGACGGTCATTGTTTGGTACATGACCAAAATCTCGCCGTCTGTCCTCGGCCTTGGCGAGTTTTGGCGAAATATCGCCAAATTTGGCGATATTCAGTTATTTGGTCCATGCCCAAAGTATCGCCATTTGTCATCGTTCTTGGCGAGTTTTGGCGAAATATCGCCATATTTGGCGATAATCTTTCATTGTTTGGTTCATGCTTAAAATCTCGCCAAATGTCGTCGAAATTGACGAGTTTCGCCGAAATATCGCCAAATTTGGCGCCAAAAATTATTTCGTATTTTGTATAACTGTAAAACTTTAACCCGTAGAATTTTGAACTTTTGTATTTAGAACTATTGTAATATCTAACTTTTTTCAATATCTTTTTTGACAGCAATCGACTGAGAATTTATTTACAGGGTTTGCCAAATGACTTTAAATACATTGAGGTGTATGAATGCATTCAATTCATTGAAAGTCTGTGGTCAATGACTACTTTGGCTATCCCCAAAATCTCGCAGACTATCTCAAGTTTGTCGGCTTTTGGTGAAATATCGCCAAATAAAGTGTTAGAAGGAAATCTTTCAAATTGAACTCAGCTTGGCGATATCGAAATATTTGGCTAGAAATCGCTAAATCTTACTATTATTGATATTTTATCTCTTTCAAAGAAATAAGTTTAGAGGAAGTGCGTCGAAAATATTTTTGATCTAATAGACGTGCAAGGAAGTCATGTGTTGGACACATCAGATTTTTTTTTTTTTTTTACTTCCTTGTACGTAGTATAAGGAAGTAATGTGATCCCGAAAAATTTTGGGGGCCAAATTTCGACAAAAAAACCGATTTTGACTACCTCTAAATTTAATTAAAAAATTTTTTTCGATGCATCCAATCGTAGGCTAGCATGCACGATCCTATAAACGCGTCTGCAACTCATTTTGACCAGCGGCGAGTCTACTGTTGCCAGTTTTTCCATGCCGTCTGTACGTACGTACGTATGTATGTAACTCGCATATCTCAAAAACTATTGGTCGTAAAATGTTGAGATTTGATATTTAGGATTGTTCTATGATCTAGTTGTGCACCTCCCCTTTTGGTGGCAATCGAATGGATAGTTTATGTACAGGACCGCCCAAAAGATTCGAAATACATTACGCTCTATGGGCCGAAATTCATTAAACTCGCCTAACTCAAAAGCTATTAGGCGTAGAATGTCGAAACTTCATATTTTGGATAGTTGTAACATCTAGTAGTGCACCTCCCCTTTTAGTTCCATTCGACTGGATAGTTTATCTACAGGACTGCCCAAAACATTCGAAATACATTACGCTCTAAGGGCCGAAATTCATCAAAGCGTTTTTTAGAGGTATTGGGCTATTTCAAACGACTCAGAAGTGATATATGCTGTAAAGAGTTAGAAAGTTAATTTCTCCATTAAAAAAAGTGCCTTTATCATTTATAGTTCTGCTACAGGAACACTCAAAAGATTTCCAATACATTACGGTCAATGGCAATTTTAGGGGCATTCATCCATTTCAAGCACAATACCGTCCTACCACATAAGTTAGGTAATGGTCCGACCACGGTCACGTGCCTCCCTCAAGAACTATGCCAAAAGTCGCCAAGCTTGGCGACTTTTGGTGTACGTGTGTGCATATTTAACTCTCAAATCTCAAAAACTATTATGAAATTTCATATATAAGAATGTTGTAACATCTAGTTGTGCATCTCGATTTTTGGTTCCAATCTACCCAATTTACAGGACCACCGGAAAGAATTTCAGTACTTTAATGTCTATGGACATCTTCAATATAATACTACTGTAGATAGTCATTGTTTGGTACATACCCAAAATCTCGCCGTTTGTCCTCGACCTTGGCGAGTTTTGGCGAAATATCGCCAAATTTGGCGATAGTCAGTCATTGGGTCCATGCCCAAAGTATCGCCATTTGTCATCGTTCTTGGCGAGTTTTGGCGAAATATCGCCACATTTGGCGATAATCTGTCATTGTTTGGTTCATGCTTAAAATCTCGCCAAATGTCGTTGATATTGACGAGCTTCGCCGAAATATCGCCAAATTTGGCGCTAAAAATTATTTCGTATTTTGTATTACTCTAAAACTAACCCGTAGATTTTTTAACTTTAGTATTTAGAACTATTGTAATATCTAACTGTTTTCAATATCTTTTTTGACAGCAATCGACTGAGAATTTATTTACAGGGTGAGCCAAATGACTTTGAATACATTGAGGTGTATGGATGCATTCAATTCATTGAAAGTCTGTGGTCAATGACTACTTTGGCTATCCCCAAAATCTCGCAGACTATCTCAAGTTTGTCGGCTTTTGGTGAAATATCGCCAAATAAAGTGTCAGAAGGAAATCTTTCAAATTGAACTCAGCTTGGCGATATCGAACTATTTGACTGGAAATCGCTAAACCTTACTATTATTGATATTTTATCTCTTTCAAACAAATAAATTTAGAGGAAGTGCGTCGAAAATATTTTTGATCTAATGGACGTGCAAGGAAGTCATGTGTTGGACACATCAGATTTTTTTTTTTAAAGCACCAGAGTGCTATTAATTTCAACCTTGCTTTTTGTGTAGACACGATTTTGGTACAATTAGCGAGTCGAGTCACTTTTCAAATATGTTTGCCAAGATAACGTGGAGGGGGGGGGGGGTTAATAAAATGTTGAAAGTCGCACAAGGTTTGCAATTTTTGATAAATGATCGCTAAACTGGGTACCGAAACGCGACAATTTATTATAAATATATTTTGAGTATAGTTAGAAAACGCCTGGCGAATATTGTAAAATAGTTTTAGTAGGCGATTTAAATATAGATTTTAATTCCGAAGAAGTGTTTTATAGAACAGTGAAGACAAATACGGCACACATCATAGATTATGATACACTTTCGAAATGGTATTTATAAAGGTGAAGTGTAGTTTGACTATGCCTGGCGAAAATGGTTAAACAGTTCTGGTAGGCGATTTTAATATAGATTTCTATTCCGAAGAAGTGTTTTATAGAACAAAGAAGGAAAACACGATACACTCATGGATTATGATGCTCATTCCAAACAGTATTTAAAATGTCTACGAGATATAGTTGGAATATGCCTATAGTTCGAATATGTCTGGTGAAGATTTTAAAACAGTATCAGTAGGCGATTTTAAGATGGATTTGGATTCCAAAGATGTGCTTTATGGTTCAAGAAAGAGTTGATTCTATTTTAACGCCCCTACTTTCGCCAACCTAAAAATTCCCCGCACTTTGGCGAGCTTTGAAGTCATGGGTCTCTAGGAGTTATGCACAAGTTTCAACGCTTGCTAAACAACTACATGAAAACTAAAGTGAGCAAATTAGTGATAAACGCACTAGTTAAGGAATTTGAAGACACTTAATTATTAAAACTACATTAATTGGCAACCCAAAATAAATAAAAATGTAACGGAATGCTGTATTTACAGGTTGCTCCAAATCGCCATTTTAATTCTAAATTACAATTGCCACATAAATACAAAAAATTGTCATGGTTGTTGTATATGTTTAATGATCGCCACCTTGGCGAGAGTTGGGGCGTTAAAGTAGAAATCAACCCAAGAAAGACAAACATGGCACACTCATGGATTATGATGCACATTCGAAACAATATTTAAAACGGTGAAGTAGTAATATACTTGGCGAAGATTTTAAAATAGTTTTAGTAGGCAATTTCAAGATACATTTCGATTCCAAAGATGGGTTTTATAAAACAAGGAAGAAAAATACTGCTCACTCATGAATAATGATACACTTTCCAACCTTATGGAATAAGGAAGAAAATAGGGACGATGCAAAAATTATGATACGCTTTTAATATATAGCACTTTGGTGCGTATTTAAAATCTGAAAGGGTTTCAGATTTTCTTCTTCTTTTTATTTTTATTTTTATTTTTTACCTGGATATTTAATAATTTTCATAGGTTGACTGTTACCTAAAAGTGCATAGTACAGCTTGCGAAGAAAAAAAAAAAAAAAAAAAACTTTCTAAATAATTTCGAGTTTCTGTTGCCTCATATTCTTTAAAAAGCTGTTCGAAAGTTGCATCATTTCTTAAAAGAACTACCTTCATGGGGGGTTTTAATCGTGGTTCTCTTAATATTTCTCCCTTTTCATTCGCTACTGACGGTCCTCCAAAATGATCAGTGTCCATAGGCTGCAGCCTACTAACTAATATGATGCTATTTATAGTGCAATTTACGTACCTTAACTAATTGCTTTCTTCCTTCCCACTTTTGCAGATTTCGCCATTTTCTGATATCATTGATGAAAAGAAAAAAGAATATCTAAGTAATGCTGTACAAAGGTTGAAGACAATATGTTCGGCAAGTATCTAAAATGGGCATTATTAGCAATTTTTCAACCAAAATGCAGTGGCGTACCAAGTGCGCTATGTACACAGGGCTGCCATCTAATTTTGTTACCTCCCTACTCTTCATCAGGAAGCTAAAAAGAACTAGAGGTTAAAACAAATAAAGAACTTTGTTAGTAACACACCTATAAATAAACTGAAACAATACGGACCGTTTTGGGTGGTACAAAGGATTCACTGTTCTTCAGCAGTAAAACGTTTCTCCTTCCACAGAGGCAGAAGCTCTCTCACTTTCTGACTCTATCTCCTCCCCCCCCCCCTTGCCTTGGTATGCTACCGCAAAAATGTTTATTTATGCATTATTAAGGCACGAGCCTGTATTCGGGGCATTTAAAGAAAAAGGAAATTTTTAATGAAAAATCCATGTTTTTAACTAAATGAGGTATGAAACTAAAAATTTAAATACAGATTTAATGAAATTCAATGTAATATATGAAATATTGACAAATTTAAATGAATTCTTTAAAAATTTGCATTTACACCCAGTGACGTAGCCAGAAATTTTTCATGGGGGGGGGGGGTTACGACTACTGCAACTCTCATATATGTATACGTGTGTGTGATAAGGGAGTGGAGAATATACGTTTTGTATGGCAAAAAATTCCTCATGGTTGGGGGGGGGTGTAGCCCCCCCTATACCCCTGTTTACACCACACTTCCTGTAAACAATGCTTATAATTATTTTAAAATAGTACTTATGCAGTACGTAACTGAGATATTTATCTGTGTTACGAACCAAGAGATTTTAAAAAGCTCAAATACGTAGTTATGAAAATATTTCAATTCTTGTATGAAAACTCTGAATTTTTCTTTAAAAAAAAGAATTTTTGAAGACAAAAATGGTCATAAAATTAACAAATACATTATATTCTGCTTCAGTACCCAACTAGTAATGATCAAAATATCGTCAAAAATTTCAAGTTAATGTCTTAAATACGTTCTGAGACATAGACATGGCATTTCTTGTAAAGAAAATTTACAAAAAGCACACTTTTCCAGAAAACGCGATTTACTGTACAAAATACTACCCTTCTGATTCATAATTTCTATAACTTAGCTTCTAGTTATTATTAGAAACAAAAGTAAAACTGTTTTGAATTGCTCTTCGTGTGACCTACAAAATAAGCAATTAAAACAAAATTCGAAAATTTTCACAAAACAAGGATTTTTTTTTTTGGATAGGTCTTATACATTAATAAAATACGTGCTTTTCAATTTTGCTCGTCCAACAGGAAGCCCGTAACAGGCGTGTTATAGTGCTGGTGGATGCAGAATACACCTACCTCAATCCAGGCCTAAGCCTACTGACTCTAGCGAGTGTGTGTGCTTTCAACAAGGAGTGGCCTGTCATTTGGAATACGTACCAGTGCTACCTTAAGGTAAGTTTCAGAAAAGAAAAGGACTTCTTCTTTAAGGCGCAGTGTTCCCGCTCTGGGAACACCAAATTCTGACGTTTTGACTGTTGCCAGTCACGAAGGATAGATTTGATTTATATTAAAAAAAGGTTGCGGGTGACATAGCTCCACGAGAATCCTTTACTTTTTAGCACGTCATTTCCCGTAAAAAAATTTCCCGGTTATTTTTAACAGCACTGACATCTGCTGAAACATGGAAGAATGCGAGAACAGCTGGATAGATTGCCCAATGATGAAAAAGGGCAGCCGTTGCCATCGCTCGACTTAACTACCAGCAAGATGGCGGACGATCGAAACGATCATCCGCCGATTTCCGATAGGGCCGATTTCCGGTAGGGGCAAGCACCCAAGCCCCTACAAAAAGAGGGAGACTCAAAATTTTCCTTCAATATAAAAAATTTTACCTTTAGATTTTAATTTAAAACAAGACTAGGAATTAATATTTTGAACAATTCTGTTAACCCTTTGAGGCGCAACCCTTTCCCAATGCTGAAAAAAGGGCAGCCGTTGCCATCGCTTGACTTAACTACCAGCAAGATGGCGGACCCACACAGCCAGCTGCCGTCAAGAAAGGGTCTCTAGATCTGTGGCACGCGATGTTGCCAATCACGAAGAATAAATTTGATTTTTATAAAAATAGTTGCGGGTGACAGAGCTCCACGAGAATCCATTACTTTTTAGCACGTCCTTTCCCGTAAAAAAATTGTCACGATTATTTTTAACAGCGCTGACATCTGCTGAAAAATGGAAGAACGCGCGAACAGCTGGACAGATTGCCCAATGCTGAAAAAGGGCAGCCGTTGCCATCGCTCGACCTAACGACCATCAAGATGGCGGACGATCGAAACGTTCGTCACGTGCCACAGATCTAGAGACCCCTTTTTGACGACAGCTCTTTGACGACAGACAGGGGTCTCTAGATCTGTGGCACGCGATTAACGTTTCGATCGTCCGCCATCTTGATGGTCGTTAAGTCGTCCGATGGCAACGGCTGCCCTTTTTTCAGCATTGGGAAAGGGTTGCGCCTCAAATGGCTAACGTGGGAAAAAATTTACCTCCAGATTGCGTTCATAGGTGACGCTGTACCGTCACAGTACGTAAAACAAACGTAATGTAAGTTACTTAATCGGACTTACCGGCTTGGGAAAGTCAAAGATGTGTTAACGGTGTATTTCGAAAAAACATGTGATTTAGGTACATGGAATAAAAAAGATTGTGTCAACTTTTCAAAATTTTTAGAGTGTCTCTTAACAAGCTGTACCATATACGGAAATGAATGTTAAACTTGAAGCATGTTACGAAACATTCGGAAAACATTCTTTATAAATCGAAAATTTTGGAGAAAGTGTCGTTCTTAAAAAAGTTTTGGTATGCAGTTCGCTGATTTCTCTATTGGAATGATTGAAACGCGTTGATGTAACTGAAAATCTTTTCGGCTTCGTAGCTAGCCTAACTAGCGCACTGGATACGACATTTTGCAACACGCGACTTTATAGTGGCGCTCTTGTGTACTGTGTAGCCTCTTTTTACTTTCCGAACATGTACCATGTAAGGAAAGTATTGTAATCATGAAAAAATTCGACTTCGAGATTTTGGTGTTTTTACACGTTTTGAGGGCTTCTGAATCCATTTATGCTATTTTTACGAGATGTATGTATGTATGTATGTGTGTGTGTGTATGTGTGTTTGTGTGTATGTGAGTGAACACGATAGCTCCTGAACAGGGCATGCGATTGAGCTCAAATTGGGTATATATGTTATAAACCACCGTCGCAAGACCGGTATTGATTTTGGTGTGTATAGGACTTACAGTTTTCTACAGGGATACGACAAAGATTTCTTTTACATTATGGCCTATGGAGGAAAATTCTGGAAAGTGCGCTAGCGTTTAAACGGTACATTCGATTGAGCTCAAATTGGGTATACATGTTATAAACCACCATGGTAAGGACCGGTATTGATTTTGATGTTTATAGAACTTATAGTTTTTCTACAGAGCTACGACAAAGATTTCTTTGTCGTAGTTGTAGGATTCATTATGGCCTATGGGGAGAAATTCTTGAAAGTGCGCTAGCGTTTAAACGGTACATTCGATCGAGCTTCAATTTGGTATGTATGTTTGAATTATTCATCGATTAAAATTTATTTAAATGCTTGGTAATGATCTTAATCGTAAGTGTTCGGAAAGTCGAGTGGAGTCACTCCAGATTTTTTTTTTTTTTTTAAATTGTGTTTACTGCGGCTTATTGCATAGATTTTCTTCTCTGCTAAATGCACGCTTCCTTCATCACTCTAGGACGGTCGACGAAAAATAGACGAAGAAATGAACATCATTTTGAACGATCTGAAGGTCTGCTTCGGAGCCAAAATCGTCCGCGGTGCCTACATGGTCCAAGAGAGGAGCCGGGCCGAGAAGCTGCAGATACCCGACCCCGTCTGCGACGACTATGACGCTACCGGTAAAAACTACAATGAGTTAGTAGCGTAGATGTTTGAATTCGTTTAGTTGCATTTCCTTCATGTTTGTATTTATCTTGCAAGACGTGCTAAAACACGGTGCTTGATAATCTTAATGCCTTGTGTAAGTTCTTTTTTTTTTTTTTTTCACCATTCAGGCAACTTAAGAGATGGTCTTGGATGTAGGATGATCATCGACGTATTCTGAAAGATCTAAACCATAGGTTCCGAACGTGGGCGATAACGGCCCCTTGTGGGCGTTTGAGGCTTTCAGGGGGGCGGTAAAAGACCCAGAGAAAATTAGGAGGCGTTGATATGGCACGGAGGGGCGTGGGAAGATTAACCAAATATAGTCTAAAAAAGACATAAAAATCCTTCTGGTAATTCATTTCTATCACGTGTGCGAAAATTCACATATTTCGATATCAGACTTCGCTGTTAAGAGAAAGAGATACCTCTCTAAAACTTTTATTCCTCTTTTTTAAACGAAGAAGAAATTCAGTAGAGTTTCAATTCCAACAATATTTTATCTATTAGTAATTGTTTTTTTTTAATTGTTGTTTTCACCATGCATTATGTACGCTCTTATTTCTCTGGTGTGGGAGGGGGGGGCGGTATTGAAATATTCACTAAAAAAGGGGGCACCAGTTCAAAAAAGGTTGGGAACCTATGATCTAAACGAAATTTCCCTGTACGAGCTCGCTGCGAGTCGTATTCATTAAGTGTGCATGCGTGCGTTAGTAGTAGATTGTGTCAAGATTCGTCGGCAGAGGGCGCTTATGTAGCTAATCATTAAAAGGGGGTACAGTATTTTCCTTTGAGAGGCTGACGCTATTTCGCCGGTCATCGATGATCTTCCTACATCGAAGTCTGTGGTACCTAGGTCACGTTCGCCGACCTAGTCGTTCGGAGTTTTCCATGGTTTTCTCCGAAACTTCGCGAGAATACGGGTTGGGATCCCTTAGAAAGTCCCCCACGGAGGGCACACTCCCCCTTGGCCTAGATCCCTCGTTTAGATAGATAAAATCGGCCGTATTGCCAAAATCAAATCAGTACAAGTCCGTGGAGACAACATAGTGTTATCGAGTTGACCTTCATTTCCCGTCAGCCCAAGTTTTACATGTTCATGTACCAACGCGTTTGAAAAGGAACAATGCGTTATCGACGATGATCTACTAGGGCAGCCGAATTTTAGAGTTCTCCAAATTACTAAACTAGAAATTAGGATCTATCTTCTTAGAATAGAGACATTCAACCTTTTTGCATCGAAGGTTTTCTCAAATTTATTTTTCCAACTCTTGTTCACACTTTTAAAGACTGCGCTGTATTGAATAGTTCCCTCTGTGACTCCGTTAGCCACGCCTTTCAAGCATGCAAAGTTGTTGCACGAAGGGCAGTTGATGTCACTTGACCAAGGACGTATTTAAGGGGTAGGGTCCAGGGAGACCGCCCCCCTCCCAAACCAGTCGCTGTGCCAGTTGCAAATCGACAGCTGGTGCAAGCACACGTACACATTACGTACAAATCTTGTAGATTAGAGAAGAGACACGTCTAAGGAACGAGTGGTTTTGCTGTTGGAGCAGCGTATTGATGTGATCAAGTATCCAGTCACGCGAAAAATTAAATTCGGAGAGTTGGCGGCTACTTTTGGTTGTGGAAAAACCCAAAAAGCAAATTTTAAACCAACTAGCCGCTCCGTACCTTACTGTTCTTTATACTGTTGCAGAACTACTCTGCTACTCCTGGGGTTCGTCGTACTAAAGTCCAGTTGGTGTAAAAAGTTCTAGTAAAAAGTCACTTGTCAGGATGGAACACAATCTTTATTGCTTCTAGAACTTCGTAGAACAATCAGCTGTACACAATTCACAAGTACAATCTAACAGTAACGTGCTTTTAACAATCCGCTAAGATCAGAAGCTTTCACAAATGCTGTAATTCTCACATAAAATAAAACACATCCACAGGTAAAACTTCAGTGGAAATATTCCAGGGATAACACTAACAGTCCCTCAAGACTCAGCAGTGAAGAATTTACACACAGCACTTAAATTCAAAGCTTCAAAAAGCAAGCCAAAACACAGCTTCTATAGCACTATTAAGTCACAAAGCAAGCGTACTCGCTCAGAGAGCTTTCACAATACGGGCACTCCCTCACACTGAACTGGGGCTTCTGAAGCGCTCCTATATATAGGTGGCGCAGAAGCGACGAGAAACTTCCAGAAGAGTCTATTTCTTGAAAATTCTACATAAAGCGGGAGTTTTTATTACGTCATAGAAGAGAAATGTCAGGTATTATGTGTTTTTAATGCAGCAAAAGCAGCTTTACAGGCCCCATAGGGAAAAGCGCGCCAAATGACCAAAATATCGCCAAATTTGGTGCCAAAAATAAGTCCCCAAAAGTGAAGAGATCTAAGCCCTAGGACCAATATTTCTCGAGATTTCTAGAAGTCCATAGAAAAAGAATAGGGAAACTGAAACCTCCGTATCTCCGGTTCTAATTGGCCGATTTTGATGCAACAAAAAGCAAAATTTATCTATTTGAAGCGTAGAATACGAATTTTAAACCATTTTAAGCCCCAGAGCAGTGGGTTGCCCCGAAAATTCGTAACAATACTCAATGCAGTGTTGACTCAATTTCAGGACTCATTTCAGTGAAAATCATGCTTCTTTGTTTTAACAGTATTTGTCATTCAATTTATTTGGGTTAGGGTTGCTATGCACATTTTGGGTGTCATCGCAAAAACCGATGTGTTGAAACAGCAAATGGCTAAAATGTATTATAGCCCAATGCAGGGTGAAATTTTTTAGACGGGCTGTGAATGCGCCCAGTATTGTCAATTCGATATTTTAAAGCTGCGAAAAAGTCCGAAAGAGCTGCCATTTTTGTGTATCCATTATTGTTATTTTGTAATCTAGCTACTGTGTGACATAGGCTTGCTCCATTGGACGCCATTGAACGGTTCATTTAGATTTTTGCTCATGCGTTATTGTTATTGCACTAATGTTTTTCAGCTGTTGCCGTTCGCAGAGAGGAAATAACGTCGATTTTGGTACCGCATATGTTAGCGTATTTTTTATTATGGCAAATTCAGAATGCTTTAAGAATATTAGGATAAATGCTCTTTTGTCATAAGTAAAAAATAAAGTAGAGAGGGAAGTACTCTCATATAGAGAAAAAAAGAATGAGGCAATCTGAAATTTCTAAATATTAATGACTATGTCATTTTATCTCTAAACAACCTTTATTGAAAAATGTGTCCCAAAAATGCGACATAAAAGTAAGCGACACAATTTTACATGTATTTAAATACTATTAGTTCACAACAGTTTTAATCTATTGTTACAATATTTCGTAAGTTGTAGAATATGCTTCACATGTATTTTTTACATATATTTAAATACTACTAGATCACAGCAGCTTTAATCTATTGTTACAATATTTCGTAAGCTGTAGAATATGCTTCACATGTATTTTTTACATATATTTAAATACTATTAGATCACAGCAGCTTTAATCTATTGTGTTACAATATTTCGTAAGCTGTAGAATATGCATCACATGCATTTTTCTATAAATAGGTTACACTCATAAAAATTTCAACATAGGGTTACCAGGCGAAATACGCGAAAGATGAGCGATAAAATGACATAGTCAATTAATATCATTTTAATATGGAATAATGAAACTAAATAATTAGGGGGGTTCAGGGGGAGGTCTCCCCCTGACGAGGCTCGAACAGCCGAGATTTTATTTTATTAACATTTATTTACAAAAAAATGTGTATTTAGTATGCAGTACTTCTTCTTTCTTGGTTACCAAATGTTTATAGTACTTCTTTGAACGACCACCTCTCTTAGCGACCGCTTTTTGGAAGAACCGAGAGTGGTCGCTCTCGAGAAGTTTCACACTATCCTAAAACCGTCATTGTCTTTTATGCATAAAGGCTAATTCTGTGTAACCATTTTTGTTCTAGGATAGTTTCCCACGTTCTGACGAAAGTATCAGAATTGGGTCCTTCGTGCCAAGTCATCGTTGCCAGCCACAATGAAGAAAGCATAAAGCTCGTTATAAAGAGGTATTCCGATTAATTCTATTTTTATTTTTTTTTTCGACTCTGTGGTCAAGGTCGCTCCGTGCGATTGCGCAAATGGATGCAAGGATAGTACTGGAATCTCCTAATGGTGAGGGGCGTTGAAGCAGTTTGCAACATATTTACCGCAGTTTGCAACATATATTAAGAATTTACGGGGGGGGGGTCTTCTTATTTTGAACAAATTCCAGATGAGAGACCTGCATCTAGCCAATTCAAATCAAGGGACGTTGGAGCCAAGAGCAGATTCTGCGCGCACCAGCTCAAACACGCATACGGTCCCACATCAGCCCAGTCGAGAGAGACTGCCACCCTCCCAAGCGCTGACCAGAATCACAGCTGCTTGATTTTCAGTGCCCTAATGGGAACAGAGTTTCAATCGCTTTGAGCCACAGCAGAACGGGGCAATGGAGAGGTCCCGCATTGAGCAAAGGCCGTAGTAACTGCCGTAAAATTGCATAGATTACCACGAATGCGAAACTTATTTGTTTTTCCTATAAACAGTATCATGTACCCTATTGAAAATGATGCATCTAATATTTATTGTCCGTTTGCAGGAGCACTCAAAAGGATTATAATACATTACGCTTTATGGGTTATCATTCTTTAAAGCGTATCTTAAAGATTTTCGGCTATTCCAAACAAAACAAAATTGATAAATATTATTAAGGATCACAAAGTAATTTTTTTCCAGCGAGAAAAGTGTCTGTATCATTTGTAGTTCATCTACTAGGAACATTCAAAAGAATTCCAATACAGTACGATCTATGGAAGTTTAGAAACATTATTCCATTTCAAGCTCAATACAATAAATGTATAAACGTTTAAAACAGTTTATTCTTCTGATAAAGAATGGAAATAACGCTTAAAGTTCTTTTACAGGGTCTCACCAAATTAAATTAATAGTGATATACCGCTTTATTATCTCCAAAATCTCGCTAGATGTAAGTACAATACATCGCCAAATTTGTCGTTTAAATACTGTTGTGTTGGAAAGTGTTTTATAATCGATGCGTTTAGCATGATTTATCTTTATCTCTTTTTTTTGGGGGGGGGGGTGGGGGTGGGGGGTAATGTTAGGCCATAAACAAATGGTCGCGGATGATAAATATGCAATCGAACTCTTGATAGCATCATTGATTGGACCAAATTACTTACGACTCTATAAGCGATGGACGCTGTAAACGAGCTTCTCTTCTATATAGGCGAGTGATGGAAAGGCATGGAATATTTTGACGTTATAAGAGGGCTGTCACTATAATCGACCCCGCTCTCTGTTTTGCTTTGCTTCATATTGAGAATTTATTCTATTTTGTTTTGCTTTTAACCCTTTGAGGCGCAACCCTTTCCCAATGTTGAAAAAAGGGCAGCCGTTGCCATCGCTTGACTTAACTACCAACAAGATGGCGGACGATCGAAACGTTCATCGCGTGCCACAGATCTAGAGACCCTTTTTTTGACGCAACTCGTCCGCCATCTTGCTGGTAGTTAAGACGAGCGATGGCAACGGCTACCCTTTTTTCAGCATTGGGCAATTTATCCAGCTGATCTCGCATTCTTCCATTTTTCAGCAGATGTCAGTGCTGTTAAAAATAATCGTGACAATTTTTTTACGGGAAATGACGTGCTAAAAAGTAAATGATTCTCGTGGAGCTATGTCACGCGCAACTATTTTTATAGAAATCAAATCTATTCTTTGTGACTGGCAACAGTCAAAACGTCAGAGTTTGATGTTCCCAGAGAGGGAACACTGCGCGTTAAAGGGTTAAACACACCATTTATATATATATATATATATATATATATATATATATATATATATATTTATTATTATTTTTTTTTTTCAGGATGCGTGACCTAGGCATCGATCCCCAAAAAGGAGGCGTCCATTTTGGTCAACTATACGGAATGTGTGATCAAGTATCAAACCCATTAGGTAAGCATTCAGTATGCATTCATGCATACAGGGTATCCCAAAAACAATGGCTTTTATTCCTAAAATATTGATCGTAGACATAAATTACAAAGTTACGCAAAAAAACTACAGAATTTTATGGTATCGATAAAAATTTTCCACAGATAAAATCTAAATAAATACAAAATATATCGCCCACATTCAAAAAATTCCCAATTAGTAAAATGTGCCCCCCATACATTAATTAGATGATTGATATACAAAATTTTAATCTTTCATCATAAAAAGGCACAATGAAAATAAATATGTTTTGACTTACACACCTTTTCAACGGCTCTCGAAGAGAAAAAATTACATCATACGATTGTGTATCAGACGCTGTACAAAAAATACGAAAGAAAACATTGATTGCATAAAGACATAATACTTTTGCTATTATTCGTATTGTATAACCCCTTACCAAATTTGTACCTCTGAGCCCATTTATGATGAAACGGATAAATTAGAGAAACGGTCGTCTCCCAAGTGAGCGTGATCACTTTACCCCATTTAACAAAAAAAAAGAAAAAAGAAAAGAAAAAAAAAACCCACTTGCCTGAATGTAGAACAGAGATGAGCATCCCATGTTAAAAACTTGTGAATTTCGAACATAGGCACACTGTGTATTATTAATGTAAATTCTTGAAACTTATTCTTTACTTTTCAATAATATCCACTTACGGTAAGTTGCAGACGATTTTCATTCATTTACACTGCTGGCCATCGTAAATGCAACACCCTGAAGGAAGCATGCAAATAATATGAAATTTACAACATGCATTAGCTGAGGTGAGATATGCAAATGATTAGAATTTCAGCGCAGACGCACATCAAGCGCGCCTGTGGCGCCACCTCAAAGCGCTATTTAAGGCTTGGAGATTTCGACGGTTTCAAGTACAGCAATTGTGTTTTTCTTGCTTTTTTTTCAAAAAAAACGATAAATTATGCCTCGTAGGAAACAACGATCATCTTTTGATCAAGTATCCGAGTTTGATAGAGGAAGGATAGTGGCATACCGAGATTGTGGGTTATCTTTCAGGGAAATCGGTCGTCGTATTGGACGAAACCAAACAACTGTGATGCGGATATGTGATCGTTGGGTGCAGGAGGGTACGACGGACAGACGTGATCGACCGCATCGACCTCAGTGCACCACGTCACGTGATGACAGGCAGATTGTACGCATGGCAGTGACGGACCGCTCAGTCACATCACGAACCATATCACAGCAGATTCAGTCTGTAACGCATCATCCAGTGTCTGCGCGTACCATTCGACGTCGTTTACAGCAGAATGGTCTGTCCGCAAGACGTCCGTTGCTTTGTCTACCTCTGACGCGGAACCACAGACGTCTCCGCCGCCAATGGTGCGATGAAAGAAGGATGTGGACGACAGAATGGAATGAAATTCTCTTTACTGACGAGTCACGCTTCTGTATGCAACACCACGACGGTCGGATTCGAGTCTGGAGAGACCGTGGAGAGAGGATGCTGAACAGCTGCATTATGCACCGTCACACTGGTCCTGCACCGGGTATTATGGTATGGGGCGGTATCGGATATCTCTCTCGCACTCCTCTAGTACGCATTGCCGGTACTTTAACCAGCCAGCGCTACATCTCCGAGGTGTTGGAGCCAGTTGTCCTTTCTTACCTTCAGGGCTTGCCAACAGCCATATTTCAGCAGGATAATGCACGGCCACACGTGGCACGCATTGTCCAAGGGTTCTTCGTCAATCACCAGATTGAATTGCTTCCCTGGCCGGCGCGCTCTCCGGATCTTTCGCCGATAGAAAACATGTGGTCCATGGTTGCTCAACGACTGACCCAGAGTTCATCCCCAGCTGTCACACCAGATCAACTTTGGCAACGTGTGGAAGCTGCTTGGCCTGCTGTACCCCAAGAACACATTCAAAGTCTCTTTGAATCAATGCCGAGGCGTGTGGCAGCTGTGATCTCCAACAACGGCGGCTACTCTGGGTACTGATTTTGGCAGGAACCACGCTTCATAGAATGCTGTAAATTTAATCATTTGTTACTTGGTCAACATGTTATCTACACAATAAATTTTGTTGTGATATCTCTTGTTTTTCTTGGTGTTGCAATTTGGGTGGCCAGCAGTGTAATACCAATGAGCAGACGATTTAAGTCTGTTGCCGTACTGATAGGATTCCGAAAACCACAAAACTGTTTCGATAATGTAAGAGTTCACGATTTCTAACCCACATATGTATTAATTTTAGAAGACACTGTTTCGTGTTTGTTGTCTACTGGTTAGTGCTCCCGTCATTCGTAAACTGCAGGCGCAAGTTAGAGCCGCCATTCCAATTTCCATTGAAAATTTCGCTCACGATTTACTCCAAAAAAGATTGAAAATTTTGCTCACGATTATGGAACTTAAAAATACCGGGCGATTCAAAATAGATGTTAAAGCAGGACATGCTCCCGAATTTGAAACAAATTGAGGACATTTAATAAGTAATGAAATAATTAACAGTAATCCAATTAAAAACAATGTAATAATTAAAGATTGTTCCCAATTGCTTTTTTACATTTTGGGGACAAATTGAAAAAAAAAAAACGCAGAAATTGGGGACGTATGGTTACCTTACTTTAAAAAATCTGGAGGGACTCAGCTCGACTTTCCGAACACTTACGATTAAGATCATTACCAAGCATTTACATAAATTTTAATCGATGAATAATTCAAACATATATACCAAATTGAAGCTCAATCGAATGCGCTGTTTAAACGCTAGCGCATTTTCAAGAATTTCTCCCCATATGCCATAATTTAGTTTTTCTACAGGGCTACGACATAGAAGTCTTTGTCGCGTTGTGATAAGTCCTATACACACCAAAATCAATACCGGTCTTAAGATGGTGGTTTATAATATATATAACCAATTTGAACTCAATCCAATGTTACCGTTTAAACGCCAGCGCACTTTCAAGAATTTCCTCCCATAGGCCATAATGTAAAAGAAATCTTTGTCGTAGCCCTTTGGAAAAACTATAAGTCCTATATACACCAAAATCAATACCGGTCTTGCGACGGTGGTTTATAGCATATATACCCAATTTGAGCTCAATCGAATGCTCCGTTTAGGAGCTATCGTGTTCACTCACTCACACACACACACACACACACACACTCACACACACATACATCTCGTAAAAATAGCATAAATGAATCCAGAAGACTTCAAAACGTGTAAATACACCAAAATCTCGAAGGCGAATTTTTTCATGATTACAATACTTTCCTCGCACGGTACATGTTCGGAAAGTAAAAATATTCGTGTGTCTAAGGAGGTAAATTTTAAAAAATCTCATGTCTCTGAGTGTCATAGTTTCCGAGATATTGGAATTTGAAAATTTTGGCATTTGTCACCAAGTACTAAGGGGCCGTCTCAAAAGGGAGAAAAAATGTAATTAATTTCCAAATGACCTTAACCTGTGTTAATATTCTCTTGACAGACAGACTTGACATCTCAAATCCTAATTTAGCTATAATTTTCCTTTAACGGATATTTAGCAGTTTCTGGTGAAAGTTACCACACTATAGTAACACCATTATTTTGTCATTCTCTTTAACACTTTGAAATTCCTTCTGTAGAAGCGCGACGAAATTAGTGGATGATCCCGGTAATTTCGGAGCGCAGTTTCCTAACAATAGGATCATTATTTAACTTTTATCAACTCATAGTGGATCCCCTGAAGTAAGGGTTTTTTTTTTGCCTGAAAGCCGACTTGAACAGTACAGTGGTGCAAGTCATGATTTTTAAAGTTAAATTTCCCGCTAACTATTTCACTTAGAGACATGGGATATTTAAAATTAATTTTCTTAGAAAAAGAGAAACATTTTTCTAATTATAAGTGATGGGATAGAAGGGACAGTATAAAAATTAAATTTCGTATTTTAATATGTATACTGCCTCTAGTAAAAAAATTTCCATGTCTCAGAACTACTTTTAAAATGGCAGACTTTTCTAATTGAAAGTATGTTTCGGTCACTTACGGTTTAAAAAATAATCGCGATTTAGCTTTTTATTAAAAAGTCTTTAACAATGAACTAATTTTTTTTTTCTCCACTGTTACAGCTAATGCTGGCTATGCTGTTTACAAATCTATCCCGTATGGAACAGTGCAGGAAGTTCTACCCTACTTAGCCAGGAGAGCTGTAGAAAACCAAAGTGTACTAGAAGGTGCTAGGAAAGAGAAGACTCTACTAAATAAAGAACTCAGACGCCGAATCGGCAGAAAAGTCACATGTCGACGTTCCACAGACTGAAATATCGAAAAGATGAGTTTCCTCGGAATATCATCTATGCTGAATATTTTGAGAACACTACCTTACCTTTAAGCTATAAATAAAATTATTAAGAACTATTCTTTCTTGCTGTTATTCAACACATACCCTACTACTTACTTAGTTATGCTGATCAGGGGCGTAGCCAGAGGGGGGGGATATCGGGATATATCCCCCCCGAAATTTTTGGATTAGTGATGAAATTCCGTCTATTTATGCACATATAAGTTCATATCCCCCCCCCCCCGAAATATTTTCCAGGCGCATATCCCCCTCCCCGAAAAATTTTCCTGGCTACGCGCCTGATGCTGATCACTGACTCTGATTAACGATTCCGATTGAACCACTCCGAGACAAAACTTGAGCCGTTATTAATCCAGATTAGAAAGCTGACTAAAATCGTAATAACATTTAGACCATTTGAAAGATCCGCTTGAAATTTTTCATAATTATGTATAAAAATAGAGAAAACAATCTGCGCTACTTTAAGGGATCGATTAAAGTTGCCTGCATAAATATGCAAGCATTTTGAGGGGAAATATATTAAAATTACTTGCCGAACTTAAGAGTTCATAAGTCATTAAACCGAATTTTTTTATAACTGTATTTAACCCTACAAGGCACCTGGTACCCTATGTGGAACAACCATTAACTATTCCTCTACTTCTATAAAATACTAGTGTAGACATCTACCGATTTTTAAGAGTACTATTTATATAGAGAGAGCAACGATACAATTCAGGCTGTTGCGTGTGGATGTACTGACTGTTCATATTATTGCCAAAACCGATTGAAATTTAAACAGTCATCTTTTGAATGTGGTTTCATTTATTTTAGAAAAAAAATCTGATGTGTCCAACACATGACTTCCTTGCACGTCTATTAAATCAAAAATGTTTTTTACGCACTTCCTCTAAACTTATTTGTTTGAAAGATATAAAATATCAATAATAGTAAGATATAGCGATTTCGATATCGCCAAGCTGAGTTCAATTTGAAAGATTTCTTTCTGATGCTTTATTTGGCGATATTTCACCAAAAGCCGACAAACTTGAGATAGTTTGCGAGATTTTGGGGATAGCCAAAGTAGTCATTGACCACAGACTTTCAATGAATTGAATGCATCCATACACCTTAATGTATTTAAAGTCATTTGGCTCACCCTGTAAATAAATTCCCAGTCGATTGCTGTCAAAAAAGATATTGAAAACCGTTAGATATTATAATATAGTTCTAAATACAAAAGTTCAAAATTCTACGGGTTAAAGTTTTAGAGTTATACAAAATAAGAAATAATTTTTGGCGCCAAATTCGGTGATATTTCGGCGAAACTCGTCAATGTCGACGACATTTGGCGAGATATTAAGCATGGACCAACAATGACAGATTATCGCCAAATTTGGCGATATTTCGCCAAAACTCGCCAAGAACGATGACAAATGGCGATACTTTGGGCATGGACCAAATGACAGACTATCGCCAAATTTGGCGACATTTCGGCAAAACTCGCCAAGGTCGAGGACAGACGGCGAGATTTTCGGCATGTACCAAACAATGGCTGTCTACAATTGTATTATATTTAAGATGTCCATAGACATTAAAGTACTGAAATTCTTTTCGGTGGTCCTGTAAATAAACTCTCTAGTAGATTTTAACAAAAAATCGAGATGCACAACTAGATGTTACAACAATCTTATATATGAAATTTCATAATAGTTTTTGAGATTTGAGAGTTAAATATGCACACACGTACATAAAAAAGTCGCCAAGCTTGGCGACTTTTGGCATAGTACTTGAGGGAGGCACGTGACCGTGGTCGGACCATTACCTAACTTATGTGGTAGGACGGTATTGTGCTTGAAATGGATGAATCTCCTAAAATTGCCATTGACCGTAATGTATTGGAAATCTTTTGAGTGTTCCTGTAGCAGAACTGTAAATGATAAAGACACTTTTTTTAATGGAGAAATTCATTTTCTAACTCTTTACAGCATATATCACTTCTGAGTCGTTTGAAATAGCCCAATACCTCTAAAAAACGCTTTGATGAATTTCGGCCCATAGAGCGTAATGTATTTCGAATCTTTTAGGCGGTTCTGTAGATAAACTATCCAGTCGAATGGAACCGAAAGGGGAGGTGCACAACTAGATGTTACAACAATCCTAAATATAAAGTTTCAACATTCTACGCCTAA
The DNA here is from genome assembly GCA_038373885.1 of Cheiracanthium punctorium. NCBI lineage: Eukaryota > Metazoa > Arthropoda > Arachnida > Araneae > Cheiracanthiidae > Cheiracanthium > Cheiracanthium punctorium. Next base: position 154,016 of record JAWZYV010012970.1, on the reverse strand, counting down.
TAGTTTTTGAGATATGCGAGTTTAATGAATTTCGGCCCATTGAGCGTAATGTATTTCGAATGTTTTGGGCGGTCCTGTAGATAAACTATCCAATCGAATGGAACCAAAAGGAGAGGTGCACAACTAGATGTTACAACTATCCAAAATATGAAGTTTCGACATTCTACGCCTAATAGTTTTTGAGATATGCGAGTTTAATGATTTTCGGCCCATAGAGCGTAATGTATTTCGAATCTTTTGGGCGGTCCTGTACATAAACTATTCATTCGATTGCGACCAAAAGGGGAGGTGCACAACTAGATCATAGAACAATCCTAAATATCAAATCTCAACATTCTACGACCCATAGTTTTTGAGATATGCGAGTTACATACATACGTACGTACGTACGTACGTACCTACGTACGTACGTACGTACAGACGGCATGGAAAAACTGACCACAATAAACTCGCCGCTGGTCAAAATGAGTTGCAGACGCGTTAATATGATCGTGCATGCTAGCCTACGATGAGATGCATCGAAAAAATTTTTAAAATTCAATTTAGAGGTAGTCAAAATCGGTTTTTTTGTCGAAATTTGGCCCCCAAAATTTTTCGGGATCACATTACTTCCTTATACTACGTACAAGGAAGTAACAACAAAAAGTAGCTAGCCAAGAGTTTTGACCCGGAAAAAATGACTGTTGGAGTTCGTCCAAAAGTCCAATTATCTTAACACTAAATTGCATAGCAATGGATATTTACATATCGTACGTTTAAAACACGTTCACTGCCTAATATCTTTCAAACAACGTGTTTTTCGAGAGATTGACTAGCTATTCACAAACTTTGCATAGGAAATTTAGCTTACAATCGTGAATACATCGAATGATCAGCCGTGAGCGTGTTTTGAAAATGCATTCAATTAAGGGTTCCGCGAATTCCATAAGTTTGGGAACTCCTGTTGTAGCAATGTATTTTTGGCGGATCACTTTACTAGTACTTTCGCCTGCAGCAGTTTAGAAACTTTGGTGATTCGACTGTGGGGGGGAGTGCCCCCAGGATGACTATGCATTTTGTATGGTTTTCGCCCCCCTCTGCATAGCAAAATTCGGCTCCAGACACTGCTCTTGGAGGCAATTTAAATATTTACATAGTCTAAATTGTTTAAAATGCAAATTAAACGTCTTAATTCGTGAAGCATACGATTCTGATGTTTCAAAACAATTTCGGAGGGGGCCCATAGTCACACCCCCCCCCCCTCACTGGAGCTTGAGCTTCCCTTGTTGCATAGGTCCTTTAAGTTAATGTTTTCCGGCGAAAAGAAGATCAAAATTTGGTCTTGAATCTACCTTCGGGCACTAGCCTTAAAAACACAGATTTGGGTAATAAAACGATGAGCGATGGATTGTAGTACTAGCATAAAATGCCGCATTTTACTTTAGTGAAGTAGAATTTAATGTTTTTTTATTTTAACTGTTTGTCAAAACATTCCATATTCTGCAAATCTGGAGGGATTGCAAAATATTTGCTGGAATGGCGCGGATTTTCTTCCAGGAGGGTACTGGCTCCAAATGCACGCCCTGGTTACAGACCTGCAGAAACATTTAACGTCTGCAGTGAAAGTGTTTAGAATTAATGGAATTGTGAATTAAGCACATGCCTGAACTTTCAGCATTGACAAGTCCAACGTCTATTCTGCCCCCTGTCGCACAATTTGGAAATTCACCTTCAAAATAATCTATCGAAATATTATTTAATTTGGAAAATTAACTTGTGACCAACACCTACTTAAAGGACCTATGCAACAAGGGAATTATTGAAGTTTTGATCTGTAGGAATAGGGTTCAAGCAGGTCGCTGTGCAAAAACCACTAACTGCATTAACACCCAGCAAATCTAAGTTAACTGTACGAACCTCTAATTTGCAAACCTACCAAGGGAAAGATGAAGATCCACGCAACAATGCACTTTTGTCTTAAATGAAAAATTCCAAGTAAAAAGCAAGTTAGAAATTTATTCCAAACCGGTCTCTGGTACCATGTTTAAAAACATAAAAAACGTTAAAAATTTTTTAATTCAGTCAATGACTTGTCATTTCCACGGTCAAAGGCAGCCTTCCAGGAAAGTACACCCAAACTTTCTATGAAGCTTTAGGTGTGGGCAGAGACATCTTCCACTCGTACCGTCTCCATAGAGCCAGGTCCCGACTCTTCTACGTCAGAGCTGGGAATCATGCCGCGTTCCTGAAGAAAACCATCCAACTCTCTCAGTCGTCGCTCAAGGAATTCCATGAAGTCTGACTCGAGATTTCGTCGTCTGGTTGTTTAGTAGATGTTTTCCGGAAATTTCGGCAGCAGTTGCTTCAGACCGGGCCCTCCGTCTCTGTATCCACTTGCGGAGCCAGTTTAGCCAGAACCCCGTGGTCCACAGAGGTGCCACACCACCAAGGAGTGCAATGGGAGGGAGGGATTCCGACTTTGGATAGAAGAGAGAAGTCATGCCCAGGAAACGGTCCCCAAGCAGTGCAACTCTGCTGCGGCATCTGCTTTAGAAGGAAACGAGGACCGCCCTGCGACTTCAAGTAGCGCGATCTCCCGAGACTCCATGACTGAAACTCAACTAACAGCCAGCGATTTAGCAAAAGATTCGAGAGTCGCAGCAGCTGAGGGTCGCACGCAAGGTAGTTGAGGTGGTTCGTCAAGCGATACAGAAGATAGAACATCATAAAAGAATTGCTGAAGAAAAGGCAATGGCTCCGTCTGGTGCAGACGACGAACAGTCTGAAAGAGAAGAAGAGCGCCATTGGAGTTATGTCTCCAAATGCGATTCTGGTTTGACAACGCTGCGCAGGAAGATCGGAAGACTCGAATATATGATAGATGCTTGCGAAAACGCCACCAAGACTGCTCTAGAGTATGTCACCACGGCTACCTCAACTAAAAGGCTATGGCGCTTCTCCCGCTCTTAGCTAATGACGTCACAGCACCAGTGCGGGTTTATCTGGACTTCCACGAAAGAACATTACATGTATACAAAATGCAATATTGCGTCTATTAAGTTTTAATTAAATATACATATTTTGGAGTCTATATTTTACTAAGGATCAAATGTAAGTGTAAAACATAGTAACAATACGTGGGATTCATACGAAATATACCGTTTTAAAAATACTTAGAAAAACTTTCGCAAGACTTTATAAGATGAATTTGGAATTTTTTTAAATTACTCTAATTGAGCAGAACCGAATAATTTAAATTTCAGCATTTTAATCACAGATAAATAAGTGTTTGACTGTAGGGAAAAAATTGAAGAACATACAAAATATTGGTATACTACAAAGGAATGCAAGAAATATTTTTGAATATATATAATGTATTAATAGCTATATTGAAAAACTCTTACAATTCAAAATATTGAAATATTAAGACACTTAAATTGAAACGCAAATATGTTATTACTAATAGTTACTTTTATGTATATGTATTATGCTTCAGGGCATAAAAAATGAAATAAATCAGGAAAAAATATATAATTTTTTGCTGTGATGTCTTTCAATAAATCAGCACATAAGGGTACTTTTATTTCAGTAAACTCATGCTTTCTGACGAAAGACGTAAATCTTATCTCTATTTTTTTCCAAATGTAATATGGAATTAATGTAGTATGAAATTAATAACAATTTTCAAAAGAAAATTTTAACAATATTTTTAAGAATTACAGAAAATAACTTGAATAGTGACATTTAAAATAATTAAACTGGATTTCTATTCTCCTTCTGCTAAATAATAGAACAGGCTAATGAGTCCCCCAGAACTTAACCATAATCAAAGTATATGTAGTTCTGTATTATCACAAGATTGTGAGGATATCACCCTTGCCAAAGGGGCTCATTGTTGCTCAATTTGCTCTAATTTTTTTTACTTTTCTTTCTGATTTTTTTTTTTCAAATCCTGATTTTTTATTTTAAGGTAATTACTTAACAAAATATTTGAAGATCTGGATAGAGCATCTTTAACCAGCTCAATACTCTTTTTTCCACACATACAAATATCATCACCATTAACAATGTCTTCTTTAATTAATTTAAGCTCTGTTAATTTCATAAGCAATAATTTGTGACCTATTTCAGATTTTAAAAATTTTGCTTCATTTAAAGGTGATGTCAACAAATTTAATATTATGAAATAAAAAGATACAACCTGTGCTAAAAAATCAGATGGATAAGTTAAGCTTCCTCTGCCTAATGCTGTTATAAGTTCATAGAATGAATCATCTTCTATATCCATAATTTAATTTGTGGTAATGAGTGTAATACAAAAAGAACAAAATAGTTTTCTCTTTATCTTGAAAGATATATATCCAGCTATATACACAATGGCCTTAATAGCATTATCATCGTAATTAATTAAATCGATTGTGTCATTTAATATATCCCCAAAATTATTTAGAATGGTGTTGTTTTCTATATTCACTTGTTGAACTGAAACCTCTGTATCAATCAATATTTTTAGGTCAATACTTTCTCCACCAATTTTAATTGTTGAGCACAAGCTAAGCTTTTTCTCTGATTTCAAAATTTGTTGATAAGATATGTGATAATTACCACCCGACATTTGTCTGTATCTGCTAAATCGTTGTTCAAGTAAATCACTTTGAAATTTGCCAGGTAATACATACTTGAAAGGACACATATCTGTTTTCAATAAATATTGAATTATTTGTATCATCGCACTTGTAGTTTGTAATAAGGCTGTGAATGTTTCTTTTGTGAAACCAGATAAACTATCTGTATTTCTCCATACATGAAGCCATTTACACAAATTTTAACCGTTCATCATTACAAGAAGTAAAAGGCAATTGCCGACTATCAAGTCTTATACCTTTGCTTGCAGATTTTACATTAAAAATTTTCCACCATTTAACGAAAAGTTCTATAAAATCTGAAGTATTCTGTTTTAGTGACCAATCTGTATTAGAAGCACAGTTGTTGTTTAAAAGCAAAGCAGTCACATTTGTTTCATCAAATATTTTTAGAGCAAGTGTTACGTTTTGTCCTGCGATATTAGATAGATGGATAAAGTGCTTTTAATGTTAGTTTTTAAGCACATTTAGCTAAACTTTGGTTTTCTGAGGCATACAAAGAGCGAAGAACTTTAAAAGATGCAGTAGCAGTTTCTGACACATTTTCAAAGTCAGGAAAAGTAAAAGAAACTATAAATAATCTTTCTTATTTATCCAGTTATTTCGCACTGATTTTACAATGTGAACTGGGTCTAAAATAAAAAAACAAAGGTCTTTCAGGACATGCAGGGTTGGGAACGGACATATCAAAATTTTTTCCATCAAAGAAAAGCTTGAAAACTTTCCTATTTATTGAATTATTATCTGTTATAAGAGCAAACACTTTTATACCCAGATTTTCAAGTGATATTATTGTTTTCAAAACAATTTCATATAAATCCTCTGCATTAATCGTTGTCACAGATATAAGTCTTACAACATCTCGATAAGATGATAACAGACTGGATATTAATAATGTATGAACAAACGTAGCTTTCTGACAAATATCTGTTTCTGATCCTCCAGTGACACTTGCTCCTTTGTATGTAAACATTGGATTAATATGAATTTCATCCATTTGTAAAACAAGTTTCTCATGTTCTTTTAAGTGTGCTAAATTTATTTGAATATATTCTAACGAGTTTGTACGAATATCATTCATCGATTTTTGATTGATCACTTTTTGTAAATTCCTGAAATGGCGAATATTAATCAAATCATAATCACATATTTGTTTGTATGCTGATGAGGACTGCATAAATAATTTCAAACACCATAACAGTGTTTGATTACTGAGGCATTCTTTTTTTGAATAAGTAACTGTAACTGCTCAATTATAAATGTAATTTTTCTCATTTTGTTATCGGAAATTAATTCTTCTTGAACTATATATTTCAGAGTGTCGCACACACTATTAAGGAGATATTTCAGAGGATCGGTGCTCTCAGGAGAATCTGAAATGGTTTTAAGCTCATCTAAGCTGCTGTTTATCAGGGAAAAAGAATCTAAAATGGAAATATTATTTAATGTAGAAAGGCGAACAGTCCTGTCATTATTATAAGCAGTAGCAGAAAGTTGTGTATCTATTTTCAATGAAGCTTTTAGAGTATCAACGATTTGTAAAATTAAAAGATAATTTTCTGAAAATGTAACTTTCCAATTTTGTTCTTTGAACAACTTTATTTTCATTCGCAACATTTCTTTTAGCTGAACAAATGTTTCAAATGTATTTTCTTTAAGAAAAATTTCATATGTTTTTTTACTTTCATAGCCATACTTTCAAAGCATTTACTTTCATAACCATATTCAACAAACGCTCTTCTTGGTCGTCTAAATTTTTTCGCTGTTTCGGAGGTTCATGCGATAAATATTTAGAGCGGTTTGGGAAAATGATTGGCACTGCTCCTTCCTTTAATTTTGGACGTTCCCTTTTGCATGTCAGAATAGTCCCATCATTTTTTTTGATGCTGTCATTACGAATTATCGTTTGGATCAAAATGTTTTTCACAAACTACGGCACATTTTCCTGGATTATAATCTTTTCTGGGAATATTTTTTAACCATTTTGCTCTTAAAATGGGGTCCTTTGGAAACGAGAAACATGATACTCTTTCTTTGCTACTGCGATGATTCGATGTGCAGTTAGTAACAACACACATATTAGGCATTTTGAAAATTGCGTCTTACCTCCAAATGGTATCCAAAACTGCACAATTCTTGTAAAAAAATAGCAAAATATAAACGTAAAATAATAATATTTAATGAAAATCAAGACTTTAGCAACCACGTGGATAAAAGTATGCACCTACTATCAACTCTAGCCCCTAGCAGGTACTAATAGATGTGTAAGTGAACAGGTGCTCCTCAAGCAGGTTTTTCCTTCCCTAGCACTGCTATCGTGACGTCACAAATACCGCGTCAGAGCTCTATTGTCCGAGATAGCCGTGCCTTGGGCCGCCCGTGGCGCGTGTTTTGCGAACGCAGATGCCTGTCTGAGAAAGGACAATTCTTCCTAGGAAAAACCTGTTTCTCCCCCTCCCAACGTGATTAGAGAATACGTTCTTTGATTGGCCACTGCACTGCACCTAGTGAGTTGTGTCGTAAAACAGGTAGGTTGCAGTAGAACCCCTTTATACACAGGCCGACCGATCGGCCATATTGGGTCGAACTGGTGAAGCGGGGGGTTGTTTTGCTTGGCGCGTTATCGCGTTCTTGGCGTCGTTTCCGTTACGAGCTCGCAATCTTTTTTGTATATCAGTTTGCGCGCTCAGTTTTGTGTTTTACGTTTTTTTTTTTTAAATGTATTTACCTTGTCGGCTTGGTAAAACTTTAAGAAAGTTTAAATAGTTACACTTATATATATAATTTATATAAGAATTTTGGTCTGATTATTAAATTTCTATACATAAAATAAATTTGTATAACAGTTATTAAACTTTAATCAGCAACCGTTTTTTTTTTTTTTTTTAAATTATACAAGAATAAATTAATAGTACTGAATAATCATAAAAGTAATAAACATAAGGGGATATTCGAGATAATTTATAGTAATTTTTTTGTTTTTTTAAAGGTGTTTATAATTGGTGTTTCAATAAGATTTAACTTCTTAAACATTTAAAATAGTTGAAAATATGCAGTATTTACTACCAGAGAAAACTTTGTTGAATTATACAATTATTAATTTTTTTCAGTTGTAGTTGTTTTAAAATTTAATTTAATGAAAATTTAAAACTGAAAAGCTTTCTAGTGTTATTTTATAATGAATAACATTATTTATAACCGTAATTTATAGGTCAAATAATTCTTTTGCTAAAAAAAACTCGTCCCAAATTTCGCATTATTGAACCTCAGCTGTTGCAATATTTCAATCAACGAAGAAATTTGTTAATGTGTAGAGATTATTATTCTGCAATTTTTAAATACTTAGTACATAAAATTTGGTTTGCAGTTTTGATAGATAACAAAATCAAGAACCTATCATAATATTCAACTATTTTTAATTCATATATGTCCAGACTGTTTTCATTGCATTCTCTAATTTTTGCCGATGCCTGCAGGAATAGTCAAATTCTCGAAATGAAGAATGACAACTTTTCTTAGAAATTTAATGTGTAAAAAGTGAAAATGTTATATCCTTATTTTAATTTGTAGAATTTGGATTCAAAGCTAGGAAAATTGAATAACATTTGTTCAGACAGCAAAAAATATATATTTTGTAGCTAATTTTATTTTCATTCATATGATCTTTAAAAATTTTGGCAATTCAGTTTACCTCCTCAATTTTTGTTTGCAGTAGGGTGAGAATATGAAAAACCTTACACTAGTTCCATAATAAAACTGTGGAAAGGTTTTTAAAACTTGTGGTTCAAAATTGTATAAGATAGAAATAAAATGCCAATGTGATTTTTCTATTTTGGAATATCTGAAATTTGAAGCCAAGATCACACAATATTTAATTGAAAAACTTGTAATATGGAAAATAAATATATAATCTTTAATATTTATACTACAACAGTAGCCAAGATCAATTAACAAATTACTACCAGAGAAAACTTTGTTGAATTATACAATTATTAATTTTTTTCAGTTGTAGTTGTTTTAAAATTTAATTTAATGAAAATTTAAAACAGAAAAGCATTCTAGTGTTATTTTGTTATGATGAATAACATTATTTATAACCGTAATTTATAGGTCAAATAATTCTTTTGCTAAAAAAAACTCGTCCCAAATTTCGCATTATTGAACCTCAGCTGTTGCAGTATTTCAATCAACGAAGAAATTTGTTAATGTGTGGAGATTATTATTCTGCCATTTTTATAAATACTTAGTACATAAAATTTGGTTTTCACCTTTAATAGATAACAAAAATCAAGAACCTATTACAGTTGACGGCCAAAACTCCGCACAACTTCTCTGATATAAATAATGAAATTTGCAGTCATTTGCCAGTGATGAAATTGTTCAAAAGTGTCTTGAATCCAGATTCACATGCTTCTGATGATGATGATGAAAAATTTGGGTAATAATAATAATAAAATCCATTTGATAAAAGTTAAGGTATTCTTATCCTAAGTTTTTAGTAGTACAGCAAATTTCTTCAACAAAACAAGACTTATTGATAATATATAATTTGCAAAAATATATAAATAAAAGAATGAAGCTGAAAATAAAAATAATAATAATATTTTAAAACAAATAACCATAGAACATGTTTCCAAAATTAGAAAAGGAAATTTTGAAACAATTTGCTTTTCTAGTCATCATGTAATTTTTTCCTTTTTTCTCCTATGCTTTTTTAATTTAATTTGAAAATAGAAATGAAATACTTTTGACAGTGCTTTTATTTAATTGTATTCTACATTTTTAAAATCAGAAATGTAATTATTTATCTTTTATGGCCTGAAATCCACAAAATCCTAAAATCCGCACAAGCCTTGGTCCCAAGCTGTGCAGATTTCCTGGCTCTCTACTGTATAACATTCAACTATTTTAAATTCATATATGTCCAGACTGTTTTCATTACATTCTTTAATTTTTGCCGATGCCTGCAGGAATAGTCAAATTCTCGAAATGAAGAATGACAACTTTTCTTAGAAATTAATGTGTAAAAAGTGAGAATTTTATATCCCTTATTTTACTTTGTAGAATTTGGATTTAAAGGCTAGGAAAATCGAATAACATTTGTTCAGACAGCAAAAATATAAAAATTTTAGCATTCTGAAAAAGTGAATGCTAGCACAAGCAGGTAAGTATTTTGTAGCTAATTTTATTTTCATTCCATATGATCCTTAAAAATTTTGGCAATTCAGTTTACATCCTTAATTTTTGTTTGCAGTAGGGGGAGAATATGAAAAATCTTTACACTTGTTCTGTAATAAACTGTGGAAAGATTTAAAACTTGTGGTTTAAAATTGTATAGATAGAAATAAATTGCCAATATGATTTTTCTACTTTTGAATATCTGAAATTTGAAGCCAAGATAAGACAATATTTACCTGAAAAACTTGTAATATGGCAAAAATAAATAAAAAATCTTTATACTAGAACAGTAGCCAAGATCAATGAAGCAAATAAACATCGTTTTTTCAATTTATTCATCCACATAAAATGAAAAAAAGAAATCAAGGTGTGGGGGGAGGAAATAGACAAGAAAGAGGCTAATTGACGAATGCAATCAAAATCTTTATTTAAAAAATCCAAGATACAAAATCCAAATTATTTTTAATGCATTTTATATCACAATTATTTAACTAATAACATACATAATTAAAAAGAAAATAAATACTTATGTATGTGTCACACCAATATTTCAACCATACTACTGTCATCAATCAATAATTAATTTGAATAAACCTTAGTAGTATACAGCCGGATATCCAGCAGAGCAGTCCGATATCTGGTAGATCGGATATACGACAGTATTTCGGATATTAAAAAATCAGCCAGATACTGGATACATACTTACCCTTATAGCATTTTTAATTTCTAAAATTCCACAGAAAAGGTTAAATATAATTAACTACTGATTTGAAGTTTTATTAAATAAAGTTAAGAACAATAAAAGAAAATGAAGTTGTTGAATAAAAGGTAAATAAATCAATTAATACACCATTTTCTAGATTTCTGGTGACTAACAATTTATTAATTATGACCACCTTACTGACTTGAAAAAACTCACTTTGACTGTGCTGACTTCAAAGAAGCAGCTTTAGTTTTTTTGGCTTTATTCAGAAAATCTGAAGTAAAAACATATTATTTTAACACATAATATGTTTTTACTTCAACACACTACTTTTAAACACATTATTTTCTCGAAGCAAGATTTTTCGCTGTTGGATCATGGTGCCGATGCAACCACTTAGATTCATATTGAAAAGGCCAAAAAGGCCCAAGCATAGAATATCATTTCAATTTAAAACCTAATACATTTCTTTTTAATATCAATTTCAATTTTAAAGAAATAAGCACAAGTTAGGAAAAAAATATCCGGAAATGCACAGACAGCAGAGTCAATGACTCTGTGTATTATGAAGAGTGAACATCAATGTCCATGATTCATTCATGAAAAAATTGATACACGAAATGACGTTGAAAAATTTCAAAAAATGAATGTGCTCGCAGCGAGCAGATTCGAGGTCAAATCAGAAGAATCTCACAAAGACTGGATGTTTCTCTTTATGCATAAGGCAGTTTCAGGATGTTATAGACAGGAAGGAGTAACTTGAATGTCATGAATGTCTTGAAAGAGTTAAAAAAAATTTTTAGAATTAAAAACCATAGCATATCTGCCAACCTAAGAAAATTAACATCAGTAAAATTATGTCCTCATTTCAGTACATTTTTACCTCCAATCAGTAAAACTGAGTTCATTTATTTTTTTGGTACTAATAATTTCTGCTCTTGTTAAGCTAAGTTTATTTCTGGTCAAAATATTTTTTATTTTTATTAAATCATTTTCATTCATAACTGAGCCTGCTCTACTTAGTGTTAGTTTTCTTACCTGGTTTAATTAGGGAGGGGGGGGGGGTAAAAATTTAATTTAAAATAGGAATCAGTTTTCATCCTTACGGAATTAAAGCTTTAAATGAAAGAGTTCTAAAAGAAAAATATTTACTCACAAGAGCGATGGAAAAAGATTGAATTCAAAATCTGAACATGCCCCATTAAATAAAGTGTTTTTTCTTTGTTGGTTTCCTTGAGAGAGGAAGGAGGGGGGGGGGGGTTAAAAATTATTTTAAATTCAAAATGGGAGTCAATTTTTACTCTTATGGCATTGGATATTTAAATAAAGGAGTGCTGAAGGGAAAATATATATTCTCTAGACGGATGGAAGAAGATTGAATTGTATGAAATTGCGAACTTCGAAATTAGCCGAGCAATCCGTAAAATTACTCCTCATCTCCGTACATCAGTAAATTAATGGCAAAATCCGTATATTTTACGGATAATCCGTAAAAGTTGGCAGGTATGCCATAGTATGGATGCAGACTACAGTGCCGATGGCTTGTTTTACTGTGAAGAGTGAACATTAATGTCCATGATTCATTCATGAAAAGAATGATACAAGAGATTCAGTTGAAAATTTTCAAGATGAATGTGCTCATGCAACAGGCAGCTTCGCGATGTTATAGACAGGAAAGAGTAACTTGAATTGTCACAAAGTGGTCCAGAAGACTTTAAAACATTTTTTTGGATTAAAAACCATAGTATGGATGCAGACTGGAGAGTCGATGACTCCATGTACTTTGAAGAGTGAACATCAATGCCCATGATTCATTCATGAAAAGAATGATACAAGAGATGCAGTTGAAAAATTTCAAAAGATAAATGTGCTCTTGCAGCGGGCAGCTTGGAGGTCAAATCAGAAGAATTACACAAAGACTGGATGTTTTTACTTTGCTCGCTAATGCCAGAAATCGTGCATCTGCTGCTTCTAATTTCTCCTCTAACTCTTTGACCTTTTTTCTCAAAATTTCATTTTCCTTTATCAGTGTTTGTTGATCCAATTCAGGAGCATTTTCATCAACCTAAAAAAAAAAAAAAAAAAAAAGAATTATAATAACATTTAAAATAATACACAATTAAATTTAGGAGAATATCAAGGTTTATCACTCAGAAAATTTTTATTTTGTAAAAATTAAATAAATTATTGGGTTATGTGTTGTACAAAAAGTATGCCAATTTTTTTCGGTTGCTTAAGGACAGGTCTTGGTACATCTGAATGATTGAAAACAAATAACATTATTACAAAGGATGGTACTACAGTCAAATTTGTGAAAATTTTTCATTTCAATCCGCTTTCCTTTGAAAGCAGCATGAAATTTCCAGATAACTCAACACTACATTAAAAAATATTAAGAAACTACCATCAATTATTGAACTAATAAAACACTTTAAAGGATATATTAATGGAATTTTAAAATACAGTAGATTCTTGACTTACATGAGGGATGCGTTCCAAGACCCAAGAAGAATAACTTTGAAAATAAACACTGATTTGTGAAGGATCTGCTTTTTATAGAAAGAATTATGCAAAGGTTTCGTTTTTAAGACTAAATATTCTTCGAAGAACCATTAACAAACACATATTTCTGCAAAGCCTTGATATTAATATAAATTACTGATTCCCCCCAACCAACAAAGAAAAAAACGTTTATAAAACACAATTTACATTTCATCGGAACAGCATTGTAATTGCTTCGAAATTGTAAACTTTTTTATATAGAGTTGAACTATTCTGGAATAAAAGTTCTTTTTAAAATTTTCCCATCTATTTCAGGATTACACGACATAATATATAACCCTCGTGAATGTCAGACAATACTAACCAAACAATCATTAAAAATGTTTTACATGATAGTTTAAGTTTAGCTGCACTCGACATAACAAATCTGAAAATATTAAAAAATATCTTTCGCATTAGTGCATTTTTTAAGAGAACTTTATAATTAGAGGTAGCAAACTAATAGTCTTATACTAAATAAATGACATTTAATGCTTCAAAATCCTTTAATGCCTGACATTTGTTTTAAATTACTTTACAAGTAATAGGTATTTAAAGTCATTTTATCTTGTCAGTTACTTTATGAATGTGGCTAGCAAATTCTACATGGATGATAAAAAAAAAAAAAAAATGCTCAAGAGAGGTTATGCAGGTAGAAAGAAAGAAAAGAGATTTAAAAAAAAGGAAAAAAATTGTAATTTTGAAAATCATGATCATAGTGATATATCAGTACAAACAAAATATTTTCCATGTGTTACTAAATTACGGGGCAGTGTTATCATTACATCACTTTTAGAAGGTTGTTAAGGAATGATTTTTGAAGACTAGAGAAACACGGTTCTTGATTTATGATAATTTTTAAACTTTTCATGTTGAAAAGTCCAAATTTTGGACTTTTTCATTTTGAAAATAGCATTTATCACTGAGTTAAATTATTTGCACATCTTTTCTCTCTATTCTAAAAAAGAGTAACTGCCACCGGCTGCCACTGTGAAAAGTCATGCTATCTCTACCAAAACTGTGGGGATTTGTGTTTTGAAAAAAAGGTGTCCACGGATTCGGAAAATTCGAGGGAAGTCGATAAGCTGACTTAAATTTTAAAATTTTAATTATTTTAGAAGATATTAATAAAATACTGAAAAAATAAGCATAATGGTTGCCAGGTTTAGCAATTGGCTCCAGCATAAAATCATTCATGCCTTTGCAACAAAGGAATTCCAAGTATGCCCAATACTGTGAATTTGACAAACATGAAGTAGAATTACCCAATTTTGTGTCAAATTAAAAAAAAAAATATGTGAATTAAATAAGTCACAGTGTGTTACTTAATATTCGCAATTTTTCAAATAGTAGTAAGTTCTCTTCAGATAACAAGGTTTAAAATTACCGATTATTCCTTTATCTAATACATAACTAATTTAAAAGCACAATTTTGGCATCAGCAGGACCACGGCTGTCTCCCCATGCAAGGTGAATCTAAATATTGTGTGCATTCCAAAATGCTAACACCCAGCATTTTTAAAATAAAAAATAATTCAAATGCAGATCATAGCAATGCCAGTTAGAACAGCCTGTGTATTTGACACCTGTAGAAATAATTAGCGGAGTTAACCATGCCATTATACCAGTTTTCGTACAGCTTGGATATTTGCCAGGCCAATGAGATGATACATTTCGTGGTGCTAAATAAGCCAATCTGCAAAGCATTATTATATGAATGTATGGATAATTGTTTTCACGACAACCTTACATGAGCAATAATTATCGTTATGAGCATGTGTAAATTGCCAAATAATGATAAATCACCATTGATAGCAAGATATTCTAGCTGTTCCATACATTTTATCAAAGAAAACATATGAAGCACTGTTTTCTTAGAAATCGTTACGTACCTAAACGTATACGTAAGTCCACCAAATTATGAAAAATCGCCTTGGAATGCAAACATGCAAGGTTTTTATAGGTTTTACACAATTAAAAATAGTGTAACATTTTAAATTTTTTAATGTTTCTAGAGAAACATGCAAAGAAACCTAGCTAATTGTGTTTCTCAGTAGCATTGAGTGATCAAATCTTAGTGCCGGCTTTTTGTCCAGTGAGGAAATCATGCCTGTTTTGACGAATATGGCTTATTAGGGGTCGAACCCCTCAATATGAAAAACCACACGTAGCGAGATGTCTAGGGGCCCTTGTGCCCAAAGTCACTTAAATAAATTATGAGACACAAATAATTTTTTTTCAAAGTATAACGCTGTCAAATAACACTAGTGTTTTATTTAAATAGGAGGAAAGGTATCCAGTTTTCTTTGTTTTGTAACGGAAAGCAATACAGTACTCCATTTTCTATTAAAAAACATGTAAACTAATTTTAAACACATTGTTTTTTAATAACATAAATTAACAAATGTAGAGGAGGTAGATATTTTGAAAGGAGGACATATAAAACTAGAAATTTGTTTTTTTATTTTTCAGAAGAGCAAGGCCAATTCAATTAATGGGGAAAAAGTATCAAATACACTCTTTGTGTAATAAACTGGAAATGTGAATGTTTATATATATAA
This sequence comes from Cheiracanthium punctorium, assembly GCA_038373885.1. NCBI lineage: Eukaryota > Metazoa > Arthropoda > Arachnida > Araneae > Cheiracanthiidae > Cheiracanthium > Cheiracanthium punctorium. The sequence goes on along the minus strand of JAWZYV010012970.1, from coordinate 138,411 downwards.
TACTGTTTTGAAGGTACAAAAAGCACAACTACATTCTATGCAATCAATGTCTAGTTTTGTTAAAATAATCACCATAAGAAAACACTACCGAATTATATGTTGAATTTAACGTTTACTATAATTAATAATACAACGTCATTCTTATAATGTTCATTTGATGAGTTTAATTTTGAAGAAGAATAATTTCAAGTGATAAGTTAAACCAATATTTTATTACAAATTACATCTATCGCGGATTAATGTCATTTTTGAAGTAGATTATATGCCGCCAAGAGTTTGCTGGATACGATCAATCCATTTCATCCCTAATAATTGCGAAAGAAAAAGCTAACACATTATGCTTGTATTTTTTTTAAGTAGTGCATGGTTAATATATCAATAAGAACACATCGTATTTACTTAGAGTAAGGATAGAGTATGAGAAAAAACAATAGTTTTCAAAATCAAAGACAAATGACGTTGGCGGACAGTTTGATCATGAATGTTTACGTTCTTTATAGAAGACAAAAACTAAATAAATCTTTACTATATAGACCATGAATATTGTTGTTATTATATTGTTTTAATGAGTAAGTACTAATTTAGTTTTATGATAATCAGGTAGTCAAATAACGAATAAAAATAATGTCTTATAAAAGCGGTAATAATTACGGCAAACCCTAAACATAACAAACGACCTGGAAAAAAAATAGCGTATAATAATAATACACACACACATATTGAATGAAAAGGAAAATAAACTGTTTAGATCACAGATATTATACACATAACATGCAAAACTAAAACTTCGATTTTAAATAATTTCAGCCTTTCTTCACAATAATCTTGAATTTCGGCAAGTTGGATTTCCAACTCTCCCGTTTCTGCAATTTATGAATCCATTTTTTCCTTCTGTCATGATTTTTGCAGGGGACGCTAAATAGACGATACAACCGTTTTCCGAGTGCGATTTGAAAAATTCTACGTGCACAATATCCTACCATTTTTATTGATCTTGAACAATTAAAACACACACACACATTTTATGACATAGGCTTAACACACACAATATGGCGGCCTGACACAACTTTTCGAACCAAAATACCGTGGGCAAGTCACTCCCCTTCTATAGGTACGCATTAGGTTCAGTGGGGCCCTTATCATATAGTCCAGTTCTTCCGAGGTACGAATAACGGAGCCGGCCAGCTCGCTCTTGAGAGAGAATTTTTCCGAGAAGTGAGAAACAGTTACAACGAGACTCGACACCCTTTTCGCCCATGACATCTGCAACGGCTCTTCCGCTCTCTCCAGGACCACGTGCAGTTTCCTCGTCCAGCAGCATGAACGTGAGCGACGGCCCGGCGAGGGAACAACAACGCCAGCTGGAGGTGGGACGTCTGTTGCTCCGTAAGATGAGCCGGCCCTTTGAAATCTGCCGAGTCTCTCGACTGGGAACAGGTAGCGTGAGATGTGCTCCACGTTCTGGACGCTCTGCGGACAGGATCGTGCCGAGACAGGGTGAATCGCCAACGAGATGCGCTTGGTGTACATCTCTTCATGTGTGAAGAACGCTCATCCGGGCAGAACATCTTCCCTCTACGCACTCAATGATGTCTAATTTCAAAATGATTAGGAACAGGGTCATGTTTAGTCATCCCGACCTGTAGTATACTTCGGAGGACGACCGTGAAGACACTGTACACGGTATCCAGGTTTCACGGACCCGTGATAAACCGATCAAGTATTCTGTGGAGTACAAGGACTGGCGTTTTCTCATGTTTTCTTCAACTAGTACGGATTTTTGGAATGGATCTCACTACAGATGCAATAATAGCAACCTAGATATATTAATCATTTGGTAACAGGGGACCTAAAAAGACGATAACCCGTTTCCGTGCGATTTGAAAAATTCACTGCACAATATCCAACCATTTTTATTGATCTTGAACAATTAGAAAACATAAATTTTATGACATAGGCGTACGATCCAATATGGCGGCCTGACACAACTTTCGAACCAAAATTCCGGGCAAGTCAGCTCCCCCCTATAGTAGCCTTACCCCCGGATGAGTTGGTCTCCTAATTTTTAACAATTTCCAGATGAGAGATTTTTTCACCCTCCTAAGCAAGGACTTAGATTGGGGAGGACTTGCATCGGCAATGGGATTCCTTCTGCGAAAACGGACCTAACGCCGATTCGGTCGACAGATGGCGCTGTTGCATGTTTTAGCTCTTATTGAGCATAGTATTGCTATGACAGAAGTTGCATTTTTATTTTTTAATCGGTGATTTAATTCATTTTTGAATTTGAGATGGCCTGCGTATGTTATGCTTCCGGTTGCACTTTGGATTATCGGAGCGAAAGAAAGAGAAATGCTGCACTGGGATTAAAGAATCCAAATTTGTGTAAAGCTCCCAGCGTACGCTGTTTCCTTTTGTTTGCACTTTTTTCAATGGTTAAATTGAAGTTATATCATAATTATGTGATTTGCTGTACGATAATTGTGTTTTTCCTTTTATATGAAATCATGTTTACCTTCTGTTTTTCGAAAATTGCGTTTTCTGTGTAAGTATTGTACACTTTTTTTTACACAAAATTAGAATGAAATAGAATCTACGTAAACTGACAGCCGCTCTTAAAACTAGAATAAAATTATACGCGTGATTTTACAAAAACATTTTATTTCAAGAGTTTACGATTTAAGGAACTCATTATTCCTAGTGAAATTAAAATCGAAATCGGATCATTGCAAAACTGAGCTCATTAAAATACAAGATGTTTGTTTAGGTTATGACCACTAGATGGCAGCATCATTAGCTTCTTAGTGGCAAACCAATACTAATCATGGAAACACTTTGTGCTGAAAGCTCTAGTGACAAATAAATTTCCAACATCAATATGAAAGATTAATTTTTTCTCCTGAAAAATATGCACAAAAATAATAATAGTAACTAAAATAAAATGTATGACTTTTAAACATTTTGTGGGAAATCAAGTTCATTATTTTTAAAAGTAATATAGGAAAAACAGACTAAGACTTATGCTTTAGCTGGTAATTGTGATATTATTAGAATTTAAGTATTCTCAAAGTACTCTAGTCACAAACAAATTAACAGCACTGTATTTTTGTTACTTGTGCTATTATGATGAAATATAAGAAAATAAAACTTCCCATTTATTTTATAACCATTTCTTTAAATAATATAACAGGAACAGTGAAATTATAAAAATAAGTAAATAAAACTACCAACTACTCCTAGTGTAACAAAAAAGTTGGAGGTGGGGTGTGATGATGCACTAAAAGAAAAAATTATTTATAAATGTGAAAAATGCAGTTGCTACATAAACCTATAGGATTACCTCAAAATCTTTTTTAACCCGTCATATGGCAAGTTTATGGGTAAAGAGTCGAAAGTACTTGGGATTTTTCTGGCCCATTTTTTAGGATTAATTCATATATCCCCCCCCCCTCTACTGTAATATTCTATGTGAAAATTGGAGAAACAAGTATTAAACAAACATAGAAATTTTGCAGGAGAATACATTAATTATTCACAAAATCAAAGTCGGAAAACTACCTGCTGCTTGTATATAGAATTAAACGAAAAAATATATAATTAAAAGCGATGATTCTTATGCCCAATTTTCGAGTCATTATTCGAGCTGTCTTTAAAATTACGAATGAAAGAAAAGTTCATAAGCCAAATATAATTTAGAATCTAGATGTATTCACTAATGATAATTGATTTCTGTATTTAATAGACCGTAGGTGGTAAGTATTCTTACCGCTGCCTTATAAAGGGTTAAATATGCATACAGAACTTTGAATATTATTATTATTAATTTTCAAAAGCTTTACAATTATTTTTTTTAAAGATTAATGAAATTAAGATTTCGACTAGTAATTTAAGGAAAAACAGATTTTCATGACAAGTTGTTTGCAACTTTCACCGCTAGATGACAGAATCAAACAATCCTTTTCTCATTGGTATGCTTAGGTTATTTTTATAGCATGTCGTTTAATCTGCTTGTCCCTCTACCTTCATGCTCCCAAGCAAAGCACTGAAAGATCTTGCAGATGTGTAGCTAGGATTTTCAGCGCCCGGGGACAACTGAAAATATTGCGCTCTCTCCTATTTTTTGAAAATGTCATGGGAATTTTTATACACAATTTGGTGCCCTTTGGGTGTTACGCCAGGGGACAGATGCTCCTCCTTGCCCCTCAGTTAATCCACTTTGGCCAAGCCGGTTCAGGTTCACGTGCCGTGTTTTTGTGGGAACAGAGTTTAGCGGCTAAGCCACTGCGGGACTGCTGGGGAAATATTGCTTTGTAATTCCATATTTAAGCAGGGCCCGATGCCTATTATGACCAACAGGGGCCCCGGGCATCGAGGAATTTAGGGGGCCATCTATCAAATTTGTTTTATTTGTCAAAAAATTTTGATATAAAAAAGAATATTTTGGAACAGCATTTGAAGTTGGGGGCCCTGGGCAAAGTCCCGATTTGCACATGCGATTATAAGGCCCTATATTTAAGTTTTTTTTTTTTTTTCTGGAAGTTTCCAAAAAGACACAATTTGTTCTTTTATTACAGTGTGTCGGGTGGCTCATGAAGGCTCGACCTTAATTTTTTCGAGACTCTGGCCCTGGCGTAATTACCCTCGTATTACGTATTTTAATTTGTGTACTAAGATCGAACAGATTTTGCTTTTACCAAGGCTTTTTTCAAACTCAGCCGGAGAATCAAGCCCAAAACAGAGAATTTTTATGCTATAGATTGTGTTGCCATCTGGTGCTGATTAGTAAAAATGTAGATTTCTAATAAGCAATGTTTTGTAATTACCCTATTTAAGTCCAATTTTTAGGGAGAGAAAAGAGGCTATCTGAAATGGAAGTAAAGTCTGAAATAGAAATACAATTTATAGAAGTAGTTTACAAAATTCGAACTTAATCTATATTATGTTACCTTTTTTGTTGTTGTTGTATTCAGAACAACAAAAAACATGTGGCTTTAACAAAACTTTGTTATGGTTAAGGTCTAACATGTGCTGCCGTCTAAATTACAATTATTTAAGTAAAACTAACAAGTTAAAAATATTTATTTAAAATAACTTATTTGAAATTAAACTAGATCTGTAGATGAACACGGCTATAATTAATAAAAATATTTTACATCACTTGTTTTAATATTTTTTCATAAATAATACTTTAATTAGACGAGCCTAGAGCAACAGTAATTTTGAATTCGGCTCTTTGAAAACAAAACTGTACTTCGACTTCTCACTTATTTTACTCTTAACAAAAAAGGTGCTTAAATTTAAAATATTTTTTAAAAAAAATTAAGGATTTTAGAGAAAGTGAAGGGTTTTCATGGGGGGAGGGGGCACATATATCGAATTCTTAAAAATAGAAAAAGAATTCTTAAATTTTGGAACAACTATTTCAGATCTAATGATTTTGAGACAATTGAGTAGAGGAGAGGAGTGCATCGACCCCAAATTTTTTTTAATTGAACCTCTAAAACCTGAATTTTCTAACTAAAATATATAGAAAGTAATGCTTTTGTTTGTCACGATTATACATGCTATTCTTAGTCATAAAGGAAGAATTTTAGTCTCATAATACAATCAGCGCTGGTTTTTATGAACCCGCAGGTAGGGACCAGAGCATTCGGGACTACTCGCTAGTTCGTAAAGTGTCCGTAAACACAAGCATCGACTGTACTTGGAATCATGTGTGTGTAAGGAAAGTTTCCTATTTCTGTTTTGTAAATGCAGTGTTTGCTCTTCATATGAGCTTCGTCAGATTTCTTTCGAATTGTGTGATTTGCAAAAAAAGTAATTTGTTTTTCACGTAATGATGAGAGGAAATTTAGCTTGAACTTGCTTGTTCAGATTATCCGGAACTTATGTATCCTTGGAGGAGCCTGTACCTGTTCCAATATTTTGCCCACTGACGGACTCGCGGGAAAGTTATCAAAGGGGGCGATAAGCGTACCGAAGCATTTTATCAGAGATGGGTCATTTCTTTCTTTCTTTTTCTTTTTTCTACTCATTTCTTACGATGAACTGAGATTTAACCTATTCGCTCTCATCATCGACCAGACACAACGGGGGGATAGAATGGGACAAGTGTTGCTTACCAGTTCCCAGCGGAACATTCAAAGACCCAAGCTAAGGAAGCAACACTGGTCACTGGTCACAGATCAGGAGTCTTCTCCACTGCCTCTTTTCAATAACGCGGGCAAACCTGAGTTCAGTTTTGGATTAAACTGCCTAACGATTAACGATTCGACCGATTTTTATGATGAAATGTGCTCAAAGAAAGGTCGATATTCTCATCTCCCCTCTTTTTGGATTCTCCGCTGGTTTTACCTCATCATAGACGTCTAGATGACTGTTTAGGAACTTGCCCATGGGTGCCCATAAGGGGGGGGGCAAGGTAGGGCACTTGCCCCCCCTAGAGTTTTAGGTTAATGTCGCATGATGTATACAAATGGCAAAACCAGAACTAAATTTGTTAAAAGTTTTTAATTTGCCCCCTTCTAGAAAAAATTTTTGGAGTTTGCCCCCCCCTTGAAAAATTCCTATGGGCGCCCATGAACCTGCCCCAGAAATACTATATATTAGTGTCGAACCACTTTTAAGTTATACCACTACGTAAGTCATTACGGTAATATGGCAGCAAAAGCTCCATCTCACTCATTAAATTTCCCACGATTAACAAACAATCGGAAGTCTTATCTGAATCTTTAAGCTCCATCTGTAAACAACCTCCGAAACTGCGTGACAGTGGCTTCATGTTTATAGCGCTCGCTGCGTTTCAAATGCTGTCCAGGACGATGAAAGATATCTTTCAGTGACGGCCGATGATGAGTTAAAAAAGTTACAAGACGGTATTTGCGCTTGTAAGAGAATCTGCTTAAGATCTTGACCGAAACAGTCAACGGTCTGTAAAAAAGAAACTCTTTTTAAACACGTAACGGAGTCAATCACCGTGACAAGCCGATATCTATAGGGATACAGGCATTGGCGTATTTGCAAGGAAGCTACAGAATTTTCCAGACAGCAGAAGTCACAGATTCCTAAATGTACATTCAAATCATCCAAAAATGTGCTCGAAAATTTACATTTTTAGAGAAATCTGGAGTGACTCCACTCGATTTTCCGACAACTTGATCGTTATCAAGCGTGCGTTTTAGAGGCTGTGATGTATAAGAATTCTCTTGTGAAGTTTTGTACGAAATTACAAGCCCTACGCGCACCAAAATCTATACAGGCTGGTTGTGTGACCGTGGCCTACAATATACGTACCCAATTTGAGCTTATTCGAAGGCTCTAGAGAAATTAAAATTATCTTCTTCATAAGCTGGAGTGCGTAAATCTCTTTTTTGCAACCCTGCGGACAAACTGTACTTCCTACATGCACCAAAATCTATGCAGGTCATATACAAGACTATGACCTATAATATATAAGCCCAATTAGTGCTCAATCGAATGCACCGTTTAGACGCTAGCAAATTTCCAAGACCATCCTCGTATGATTTTTATTGATTTTGGTGTGTATAGGACATATAGTTTTTTACAGGACTACAAAAAGAAGCCTGATACATTGCGGCCTAGAACGCAAATTCTTGAAAGAGCACTAGCGTCTAAATGGTGCAATCGATTGAGCGCAATATTAATGATGGCTTTCACAGTGTGGAAAGTAGAAGAGTTTTGTATCATTTTGCTAAATTGGATAGTTTTTAAAATAATAATAATTAAAAATTCCAGGAAAACAATTTTTAACACATGCAGCAAATGGAAATTTTAGTTTAAGAATTTCCCATTTACAGGTTCTCCAAAATAATTAAATTTATGTGCATGTACTAGCCGCCAAGGCGACCGGCTTCGCCGCATCATATCTTACTGCTCTATACACTCAGTGCAGTGTTGACTAAATTTCTGGACTCATTTCAACGAAAATCACGGATTTTCTTTTGTTGTTGTTGTTGTTTTAACAGTATTTGTCATTCAATTTATTTAGGTTAGGATTCCTACAAATTTTGAGTGTCTTGACAAATGCTAATGGTGGCCATGGGGGCAAAGCCAAGTACTAACATTGCAAGATATACAAAAAGACATAATGGGTGACATTTCCATTCATAAAATTATTATAAAAATACTGTATTGTGTGCCTAAGTTAGCAACCTGGTGTTTCATAATAATGTTGCATTATTTAATAGATATCCTTGTTTACAAAAATATAAAAGAAACAGAAAATGGCTAAAATATGCCTCAGCCCACTGCAAGGCGATTTTTTTTTTTAATGTTCGATAAACGCGCTGTGAAAAGATCCGGAAAATTTTGCTTTTTCGCGAATGCATTGTTATTTTGTAATCTAGCGACTGCGTGACAAACGTAACCAGTAACGAATGTGCTTGCTTCACTTGACGTGACTGAACTGTTAATTTGGATTTTTGCGCCACTTATTTTCAATAAGATGGCGAATCATAGTAGGGCTGTCCGCCTTAACCCTTGGAGACGCAACCCGACGTTTCGATCGTCCGCCATCTTGCTGGTAGTGAAGTCGAGCGATGGCAACGGCTTCCCTTTTTTCAGCATTGGGCAATCTATCCAGCTGTTCTCGCATTCTTCCATTTTTCAGCAGATGTCAGTGCTGTTAAAAATAACCGTGACAATTTTTCTTACGGGAAATGACGTGCTAAAAAGTAAAGGTTTCTCGTGGAGCTATGTCACCCGCAACTGTTTTTATAGAAATGAAATCTATTCTTCGTGACTGGCAACAGTCAAAACGTCAGAGTTTGGTGTTCCCAGAGCGGGAACACTGCGCGTTAAAGGGTTAAAGAGCTCGTACAAGCCAAAATCATAAACACTACTCAACTGTGTTGGGAAGGGAAGACTCTTACAATACCAAAAGTAATGGTAAAAATATTTGAAAACTTTGTTGAACGGCGCACATAAAAATATACCTGCCGATAAAAGGATCGTTTCGGGTGTTACTGAAATATCCGCCTCTCTTCAGTCGAGCCTTTTACCGCCCTAAACGATCCTTTTGTGAATAGGTCTGTTTTAATGCGTGTTGTTCAACAAACTTTTCACTTATTTCTGCCTTTTACCTCCAGCTTTTTGTTGGTAGTCCTTGATATCTATAATAGTGCTTGCTATAACAATCTAGCTAACTTACACAGGATTGCTATCACGAAGAACAATTTTTATTTCTTTAAATTTTTTTTTTAGAGAAAGCTGAAGCGTAGCTATATAGCTTTCTCATGAAAGGGGTTCAGGTAAAGGGAAGGAAGGTCCATTCTTACTGTAAAATTGCATTGACAGTAAATTTTAATACAAATATCTGGTAAAAATTTTCAATAGCACTAAAAATTTTTAAATTCTTTATATTAAGTTGTGTTTAGTTACACACTGAATTATAAAATTTACAAAATTAATGCAATTTTAAAAAAAAATTAAGTTTTCAAAATGTATATAAAATTTAATTTTTTTAACCGTAAGCTATTTTGAGCGATGAAATCAAAAGGTGAATCTATACAAATAAAATTAGAGTTTTGTCTGTACATTTCTCGGAATTCAAAAATTTTGCGATTTCTATCCGTTTCAAGCACCCGGGAATCCGATGCGACCCTCAAAAAAAAGTTTGTCGTTCTGTCCGTGACGCTTTTTTTTTTTGTTTAAGCATCACGTAAAAACGACTGACGCGAATGATATGAAATTGGGTGTCATGATAGGTGGTCACTCAACTTAAAACATAGGCTTCGAATTTTAAAAAAATCTTGATTGGATTTTGAGATTTTGCGAAAATCCTTTCAAACTGCGTAAATTTGTGTTCAAGCATCACGTAAAAACGACGGAAGCGAATGATATGAAATTGGGTGTCATGATAGGTGGTCACTCAACTTAAAACATAAGCGTCGAATTTTTAAAAAATCTTGATTGGATTTTGAGATTTTGCGTAAATTTGTGTTCAAGTATCACGTAAAAACTACTGAAGCGAATGATATAAAATTGGGTGTCATGATAGGTGGTCACTCAACTTAAAACATAGGTGTCGAATTTGAAAAAATCTTGATTAGATTTTGAGATTTTTCGAAAATCATTTCAAACTGTGTAAATTTGTTTTCGCCCATCACGTAATAACTGCAAAGGTGAAAAAATGATGTTTAGTGAACTGATAGGTGGTCACTCACCTGAAACTGTAAGTATCTAATTTTAAAAAAATCGATCAGATTTCGAGATTTTGAGAAAATCGTTTAAAACTGAGTGAATCTTTGTTGACGCATTACGTAATAACGACTAAAGCGAGTGATATGAAATTTGGTCGCATGATAGATGGTTACTCAACATAAACTATAGGCGTCCAATTTTTTAAACATTTTTATTAGATTTTGAGATTTTGTGAAAATTCTCTCAAAATACGTTTATATTTCTTCAAACATCACGTAATAACGACTAATACAAATGATATGAAATTTGGTGATGTAATAGGTAGTTGCTAATCTTAATTTATAGGCGTTGAATTTTTAAAATATTTTGATTACATTTTGAGATTTTGTGAAAATCGTTTTAAAATGCTGAAATTTTGTTCCAGGATCACGAATTAAAGACTGCAGGGAATGAAACGAAATTGGGTGACATGATAGGTTGTTACTCAACTTAAATTCTAGGCTTCCAATTTTTCAAAAATATTGATTAGATTTTGAGATTTTGCGAAAACTATTTCAATATGCGTAAATATTCGTTCGCGCATCACATAATTACGACTAAAGCGAATGAAATGATATTATTTATTTACTCTCTAACCTGTAATATTTTAACAATACATAAAAATTATAACTTCGCTTTCTTTACTTTGGGAACATACCATACCCATTCTGTGTACTCCTACAATGCTGACGAAAGTTCTTGCTTTTTAGAAATTTGCATTCACTAACCCATCAAGGACGGGTACTTCAGCTAGTATTTGAATATAATTAGCGTTTGCAGGTATAAACTAGGGGGAGGGGATTCAGACCTCCCCCCTTATATATGTGTGGTTACTATATAAAACAGATACGTCATAATTTTTATATAATGCTGAAACGCTAAAAGATAAGCCACCCCAACATCGGAAACCAGCATCACAAAGAGATTTTTAAACTTTGCTACCGGATACTGGTGGTCACTCACGTGAGATCGAACTTCATAACTTTTTACTTTGAACTTCCGATTAAAGGGGAATGAGCTCACCACTAATGAAGATAATTGTTTCTATTTTCGGTTCGACCGATGAGAGAGCGTGTTCATAATTAAACCTCGTCGGCTATTTTTAAAACAATTAAAAGATAAGGTTTAGTCTGGAACGCTGCATGATTTAAATAATTGGAATGACGATGCCTGATGCAAACTTGAACCATGACTATGATTTGATCGTGAATCGGTACTGATAGCGATTTCAGATTTCTTTGATTTTTTTATGTGGCAATTTATAATATCGATTTCTTTTTCTTGTTATTATTATTAATATTATCAATCGGATAATATTTTTTTTTTACACTGTAGGGCAAAGTTCGAAAGTGTGTATGATTTCGGTGCATCCATGGACTGATTCGTGACGGGGCCTTTGGCGTGTGTGCCTCTGGGGCAGCTCCAGTGAGGGGGGGGGCCATGGCCCTTTCCGAAATTTTTATTTTACAACTTTAAATTTGCATACTTCACGTTTTCACACCTTCAATTAGCATTTTGAACATTTTATAGACCTAAATAAAAAGTTCAGTGGCCCCCTTTTATTCAGTCTGGAGCCGCCCTTGATCTTGCCAATCTCATTTATTTAGGGTCCCCCAAAACTGTGCAGATAGTATAAAAAGAAACAAATAAAATTGCCTTTCACACACTACAAAGAAACTGATTTCTACCTGAAAATCGAAGCATTAGCGTACCTTGGCATTTAGCATTGGGGGGGCGTGACAAAATGTTTCCTGCTGTAGAAAATATTTTCAAATAGGTGATATCTGAATTTTCTTATTTTCGGGGGGGGCATCCCCCAATCGAAACAAAATGTCGGATTATTTAATTCAGTACATGAAAAATACTGAAAATTTTAATTTTAATAAACTGAATTTCCATTTGTTTTCGTATTTTATAAAGATTATTGCAATTTATCTACGAATGTGTGAATTTAATGATACTAATAACAACTTCGCCAGTAAAGTTTAATCAATTTTTCTGCAGTATATTTTTTCCTGGTCAAATTTTAAATTTTTAAAAAGAAAAAAAGAAAGAGTAAGAATTTCATCTGAAACAGATCTGATTTTGTGTAACCGCACTTTTTACTCCAGAGTAGAACTGAAAAGTTTGCCATTAAATTGCATTTAACACGCTATGAAACTAAAAAAAAATTCTCATAGACAATTTCTTTTTTCAAGGTGACAAGAATTTCACGTACTTGAAATGTTTTCTGGTGAGTTTCTTCTGCATAAAATATGTCAACCAATTCTCACGTGGTGAGAATTCATTGAAATTCCATCACAAATTCTAAGAGACAAGGCGAATGTTTATGTATAGAGGATTTGAGATACTAAATTAGTTTCAATTTTATTAATATCCTAAAATACATTTTAAGCCCCCCCCCCAAGTATCTGTGTCTTAGGTCCTCAACGCCAACTGCTTAAATTGGTCCTTGGGTATGTCTGTACGTACGTACTTCCGTGTTTTAAGTGTCGTATTATATATGTTAATTACTATAGACCTTGCCACCTATATAAAAAAGTGTTTATGCAGTTATTTTTTTTAACAGGGAGACACCCAAAGTTTGTTAATACCCAGATAGCACATAAGCTTAAATCAAGCTTGACATTTCTTTGAATTTGACGTATTAATACAATACAAGCTTGATAGCTCAATTCATTTTAAGCTTGCAGCAAGCTTGGAGAAGTCATGTGAACTGTCAAGCTTGAATACAACTTGATTACTACTTGATTTGGAAAGCCACATCCACATAACAAATAGTTTATCATCAGTCATAAATGTACTTGACAATAGAATTTAAAAAAAAGATTCTATATTTCAAATTTTGAAATTCTTCAAAATAAAATACAATTATACTAGGAAATTGATTTCAAAATCAGTCGTTTGTCTCGATTTTGGGCCAACATTGCCCAACATGAGTGTCGCGATATTGAAAGTTTTAAAACGTGTGTTGCTTTTAAAGTTTATATTATGGTTATTTCCCTATTAGTAGAGTCTATAAATCACACATAACATTATTTTAATTTTGATTCATCCCATGGAAAAATAAAAGAAGAGATCGTCATCGGCCAATACTGATCAATCTCGCCAGAAGACGGCGTGATAACCATAACAGTCACTTCAAACTTTAGTCATATCAGCGCGAGTCAGGTTGGCGTTAGAACGCTTGCTTCCCAAACCTTAGGTCCCGAGATCGATCGCGGACGCTTGATGGAAACAGATTAAAATAATTTGAAATTTCAGCGTAGAGGGGAAAATGTGTTGAAAAATAATGTTTGCAGGGCGAGTTCGCCGACGGGCGAGCCCCGTGTATTTAGGAATTTTTTTTTGCTTGAAATTATTGAAATTAAGCTTGCTATGTCAAGCTTAATGTAAGTTGGGCAATTGTAAAGTTGAACAGTTGATTCAAGCTTGCATTAAGCTTACACGCTTGAAATTTTCAAGCTTAATTCAAGTTTATTCACTTGATAAATCAAGCTTACTGCAAGTTTGATGCAAGTTTGCTGTGCCGTCAGAGCCTTATTATCGCATGGGCAAATCGGGACTTTGCCCAGGGCCCCCGGCTCGAAAGGGCCCCCAATATCAAATGTTGTTCTGAAATAGTCTTTTTTATATCAAAATTTTATGAAAAATAAAACAAATTTCATAGATAGGGGCCCCCAAATTCATCAATGCCCGGGGCCCCTGTTGGTCATAATCAGGCTCTGTGTGCCGTCTGGGTACAGTAAGGTTTATGGGCAGTTATTCTTTAACCATTTAACTGATTGTGTCCTCGCTGTGAGGACGACACAAAACTGACACTTCGACCGTCGGAACTCGGTAAAATACTCGATCATTAGCCAATTTTTCAAGTTCAGTGATTCACGAGCAATACAATAAAATGCTTACGGGTGGCAAAGTTACACGAGAATCCTTTACTGTTTTAGTGCATAATTTCCAGTGAAAACGATCAACTATTTGTAAAAGGGGTGTCAGAATTATTTTTATCCATACTGGCATTTGCTGAGAACTGGAGAATGAGATGAAAGCTCAACGATGCAGAAGAACCGCTGGATAGACTGCCCCAAAGGGCTTCAACGCTGAAGAAGTGCAGCCATAGCCATCACTCCATTCGTCGAAAACAATTAACGTAACATTACATAGCTCTGACACAAAGGCGAACAAAAGAACAAGTGAATTTAGGTTCCAACCCAGACAGCACAGCAAATTTGCATCAAACTTGCAGTAAGCTTGAAAATTTCAAGCGTGTAAGCTTAATGCAAGCTTGAATCAAGTGTTTAAGTTTACACTTGCCCAACTTGAATTTCAATAATTTCAAGCTTAAAAAATTTTCCTAAAAAAAGAAAAAAAATTCCTAAATACACGGGGCGCCCGTCGGCGAACTCGCCCCACAAACTTTATTTTTCCACGCATTTTCCCCCTCTGCGCTGAAATTTCAAGTTACTTTAGTCTGTTTCCATCAAGCGTCCGCGATCGATCTCGGGACCTAAGGTTTGGGAAGCCAGCGTTCTAACCACTCAGCCAACCTGACTCGAACTGATATGACTAAAGTTTGAAGTGACTGTTATGGTTATCACGCCGTCTTCTGGCGAGATTGATCAGTATTGGCCGATGACGATCTCTTCTTTTATTTTTCCATGGGATGAATCAAAATTAAAATAATGTTATGTGTGATTTATAGACTCTACTAATAGGGAAATAACCATAATATAAACTTTAAAAGCAACACACGTTTTAAAACTTTCAATATCGCGACACTCATGTTGGGCAATGTTGGCCCAAAATCGAGACAAACGACTGATTTTGAAATCAATTTCGTAGTATAATTGTATTTTATTTTGAAGAATTTCAACATTTGGAAATATAGAATCTTTTTTTTTAAATTCTATTGTCAAGTACATTTATGACTGATGATAAACTATTTGTTATGTGGATGTGGCTTTCCAAATCAAGTAGTAATCAAGTTGTATTCAAGCTTGACAGTTCAAATGACTTCTCCAAGCTTGCTGCAAGCTTAAAATGAATTGAGCTATCAAGCTTGTATTAATACGTCAAATTCAAAGAAATGTCAAGCTTTATTTAAGCTTATGTGCTGTCTGGGAAGTGCTTTGATTTAAAACAAATACTTAAGTAGCTTATTTGGTTTAACATATTCTATCCTATAGTTACAATGACGCAACGGCATCATTCCTCTTCTGTCGCTACCGTCGCTAATGGGCATGGGCCTTGGAATGCCTCGCTTTATTTCAGATCCAATCCCTGACTTGGCTGATCGGCGATCGACGAGGGCCCCAGCGAGGCCTCCCCAAAGTGGATATACTACTTTATAATTAAAGTAATTCGATATACATCAGAGTAATATACCAAAGTAGTTTGATTACTTATTTCTTTGTAATTTTACGCTTTTACACAGTGGCGTAGCGAAGGACCCCCACTGACCACGCGTTGCGAGGGACCCCCCAAAGAATCAGGGCCCTATAGCCAGGCCTGTCGAGAGGGGGGGGGAAGAGGGGGATTCCCCCAGGGCCCGTGTTTTCTGGGGGGCCGGGGTAAACTTTCAAAAAAATTGTCTGTATAGACGGTAATAGAATTCGCGAAAACCAACACCGACTAGAATAAGTCAAGACGAGACGAGGTCCTAAACGAAACTGGATTGCTGACGTCATGTAAGCTCTTTTATTTATTTATTTTTTCTTGGGGGGGAGGGCGGTCAAACGCACCACCCTTTCTGCTCTCATGTCTCTCATTCAAAATCAACACTTTTTTGGTTATCGTTGATTCTGTCATTTCAGGGATATCAAGAAGATTCGTTTCGATGAGAGACATGAACAGGGCCTCCGAGAGAAATTTTATAAGGCGGGACAGAAATGTTCCCGGGCCTCCCGCCCTCCCCAACTTTCTTTTTGCCCCAAGAAATATATTTTAAATTCTGCCCAATTTTACTTGAAAAGTAGTTATTAAAAATAAAAAAGCTAATATTGTGGGGTCATTTTTATTCTTACCTAAATTATAATTTTAATAATAGTACTTACAATCTGTAATAATGTATTATAAAAAATATAAAAAAAATGAAGTATCATTAAGGTATTTTTATAACCAGATTCCAAATCTCCTTTGCCTTACCACCCTCACTGCCTAACATGTGTTGCAAATCACCATCACCAACAGTGTGTTATTTATCTGTAAATGCATCAGTTCATATTTTGCTATAGTTAAACACACAGTTTCGAAAATTAATTTTTTTTTCTTTTAGTGATTTTTATATAGAATGCTAAAAGAAAATAATGAGTAAGGAAATCTTCATATATAGCGATTTTTTATTCATGCTTGAAGGTTAAAAATATATATAAATGGCAGAATTAGTATATTTATTATTTAATTTTAATGATGGCTTTTCGTGCCTTTTTACTTGCAAAATTTCATATAACATCATCAAAATTAATAGTTCTGGCAATGTCAGATTCGATGCTTAGTCTTGCTAAGTCTACAATTCGTTCTTGAGACATGGTTGATCTTAAGAAATTTTTTATGAGTTTCAATTTGCTGGATGATCGTTCAGCAGAAGCTACCGTTGCTGGAATGGTTAAAAAAAATACCCTAAGGGCAATGCAAATATTTGGAAATAGATCGTTCAGTTTATATTCTGTTAGTATGTTCAATAAATCCAGAGACTAATTGATTTTTTTAGCTGCATGTGTGGGGGAGGGGGCGCATTTTTGCATTTTGCACCACATAGAAAAATAGCTAGGACCGGCACTGCGTTGGGCAGTGATTTTTTAAAGTAATTTTTTAAAAGTAAAGATGTAGAAAGGAAATTTGTAGTGAATTTTGAAAAAATCACGGGCCTCCGGGGCAGTGCCCCGCCTGCCCCCCTCTCTCGCTGGGCCTGGACATGAATGATACTTTTTCCTTCTTGTGGCAGTTCCCATCAATGGACGAAAAATCTATCAGGAGATCTGCGGAGAATTTTATTGAAAAGTACGATGTAGATGTGTCTCAAGAATTAGCAGATGAAATTATGCATCTGAAGCACATCTACGGAGCTAATTTTACGAGGAGCCTTTCAGCATTTGGACTACTGAACTCTATTTATTCTCAGAATCTCGATGCCATTTTCCCAAATATTTGCGTAGCTTTGCGTATTTTTTGTACCTTACCCGTTTCGGTTGCTAGTGCTGAGCGTTCATTCAGTGTGCTGAAGAGAATAAAAAACTTCCACCACTCTTGTTCGACTGAAACATGTACTTGCAATTAGGAACTCTTTGTATTGAGTTGGCACTAGCGAAAGAACTAGACTTTAAAATTATTATTGATACTTTCTCCCCAAAAAAGCAAGCGAGAAAAGCTAATTTTTAATAGTTTTGATTTTGTAAAGAAGATATCCAATTATTCGTATTGTAAAAACCAATATTAAACTATTTAATGAAATGTTGTCTTTTTTAAAGTAAAATTTGAAAATACCAGACAGTGAGAAAAAAAGGAGTTTATTTGTATTTTACAATGTGAATAATTTTTTGGGGGGGGAGGGGGAGAGGGCCCGGCAGATATCCACCCCCCCGGGCCCGAGTTTGTCTCTCGACGGGCCTGCCCATAGCTTTAAAATAGTTAAATATGGTTTTTAGGCAAATAAGCCTAAAAACCATATGTAATGCTTTTTTTAATGGCTTTATGCTAATTTTCAAATATTACATATCGTAATATTCTATTCCCTCCAAATTCCACAGTAAGGGGCTCCTTTTCAATAGCCGAGAGCCCCCCATAGGAGCCAGTCCGGCCCTGTTCAGATCCTATCATCAAGGTATGTGTTGTGTATGTTCAGTTCACCTACAGACATCGTATGTAAACTTAGTGTGAACAAAAATTATTATTATTATTACTATTATTATCATTATAATGGGTGGGGAAGGGGAAGCGACTTAATTTATTTCAGAGTAAAATTAGCTAGTTTTCTTTAAGTTTTGAAATAAAGTCAATGTGCTTGGTTTTCTGATCAAAGTTGGGAGCAGAAAGAACCATTGCTAGACTTTTTTCGAGGGGGGGGGGGAGAAAGAGGAAGGGAGAGGTGTCGAGAAACTGGCAAATCAAATATCGGTGTTTAGCAAATTATATATATATATATGTATGTATGTATACATATATTTATCAACTACATTAGCAAATTCTTACTTTTGCCAACTGGGTTTGTGTAATTTTGCCGGTATACCAGAAATAGAAAGTAAATTATACGTTGTTTTTTTTGTTTTTTTTTTAAACCAAGTTTTTGCCAACTTGCCATGTTTTGCAATAACTTTGCAAAGTTTAACAGAATTTGCCAGTGTTGGTGGGGAGCGCTCAGCCCCTCCCCCTCCCCCCTTTATCAAGGGCCCTGGTTGGGAGAGAGGGTACGTGCCCCGGTATTTCTTCCCCTTCCCGCCACTACTATTATGTCTCTGTACGCATGTATAGAGGAAAACATGACAAAAATGTCTTCAAATATAGGTTTTTTTGTAGTTGTACCTATCAAAATTTATCACTGTAAGAGATCTCTTCGTGTAAAAAGGGCTTGGTAAAAGTCACGTGATGTTTAACTTGTCTCCACTTTCTCCGTGATGATGTTTCCTCTGCTTTCTGAAACAATGGAGAATTCGATACCCGTACTCTCACGTGAAACTGACTCAAAGCTTTACAAAAGGAAGTTTTTTTCTCTTTTTTTCAAGGTTATACGTCCTGCTGTCAACGTAACTGTTATCGAACTTGAGGACCTTGCGTAATTATGGCGAAGAAACGATGGTCTCAGTGTTTTTTTCCTTCTCTTTTCAAGCGAATGAAAAATAATTAAGGTAAAAAGGAAATACTTATGGAAAAACAAGCTTTCATTCAGTTTGAAGAATGAAAAATGTTTAGCATTTTCTCTTAATTTTTGTGAATGGATCCAGTCTCTAATAGGGAAATCCAGAACACATTACTGGAACTTTACCGATTCTAGAAATTTTTGTACTATAAAAATCTTGTAATATGAATTATAAAAAATCGTAATAATCAGGTAAAGTTGACAAAAAAGAAAGAAGAGAAAAAGGATTTACCTTACTTTAATAGAAAAATTGATGCAAATGATGAATAAAACACATTTATTTAAACACATTTATATACAACAAAAAGATATTTTACAAACATATTGTAAACCATATAGCTATGGAAAAAACACTCAAAATACTGGTGTCAAACGATAAAGTAAATAAAAAACTTTGTAAAAAAACACATATAAGATGTTACAGGTAAGTAGATACGTACGTTTCGACGAAAAATTGTTTTGGTGTTCCTCAGTCCAAGCCCTTCGTCACAAGGAACAGAGGACGAAGGGCTTGGACTGAGGAAGACCAAAACAATTTTTGGTCGAAACGTCCGTATCTACTTACCTGTAACATCTTATGTGTGTTTTTTACAAAGTTTTTTATTTACTTTACCATATATAGCTATTGTCTATTTAAGGATTAGGTTTAATGCTTGCCCACAAATAAAGTGACCGTCAGGAATCGAAATTCATCACATATTTCCATTAAAAGCATTAAAAAAAATTAGTTATATCATATACATGCTACACTAGTTGAATATCAAATAAAAAAACATTCAAAAATAACCTTTAAACAGTGTCTTTCTTAAGCGGGAAGTTACTGTCAGTGGGCAATTCTGGTTTACCCTACCTAATAAAGCCTGTTGTTTAGTTTTTTTTTTGTGTGTGTGTCGCATAACTGGATTAAAGATGGCTTTCTTCCGGATAATGGAAATTCTGGAGATCGGAAGTCCGGATACGAGAAGTTTTAGTGTATTAGAGAATATATGTTTTGCAAAATCTGAGCGTTGCTTGTTCTGATAGTTTAGTTCCTGTGAAACGATCGTTTAACAATAAAAGGGACTCAAAAAGGTTTGTTTTATTGTGTGTGTGTGTGTGTGTGTGTGTGTGTGTGATTTCCTCTCTCACAACCTATAATAAATAATGAAATAAAAATTAAAATATATTAATGAACCTTCATAGGGAAGGGGAAGGGGTCAACTAAATGGACGTTTTTAACTAAATGGAATTTCTTTTCTTTATCGTTTTTTAATCATCCTTTTGCTATTTTTATCGGTTAATTGGGAAAAAAAAATTCTACCCTTTGACTTCGTATTAACCTAGTTCAACTGCATTTCTGTAGTTCCAGAACTCTTTTGAAAGTCTCTTACGCTTTTAACAGGATTTTAACAGGACACGCTTTTTAAAGGATCTAAATTACCGAGGGAATCCCTAACTAGCTTATAAACGATAACTAACTAGCTTATGAACGATAAATTTGGTGAGATTAACTCCTCTCTCACCAAACAAACCTCTTCCTTTCATTTATTCATTTATTTATTCAATTGTCTTTACAAACAAAGAAAAAAAAAGGTGTCTTCGAACTTAGGACGCAGATGAAGAAACCTTTGATCTTTAGCCATTTATTTCAGGTGCATAGATCACCTGCAGTGGGAACAAGTTCTAAAAGTGCGTCATCTTTAATTATACCTGCTGACGTCCAACGAAAGGTGTAAGAAAACTAAACGAATGTTTGTGAATCTTTCAGGTTGCAATATATTTGACTCAAGGTTAATGTCAGGTTAATGTCATCGATTTCCCCCCTCCCTTCTTTTCATTGGAACAGGTTTAAATTATAGCTTCATCTTTGATTTGCGGATATTTTTTAGTAATTTCCTAACAGGTTATCGACTTGTAGATAGAAACAGGAGCAATCAAATCCCATACAAAAAAAAAAATCTCCGCCGGAAAAATCATAATGAGAAAATTGGAGAAGTAATTGGGGTCGATATAGATTCAGTGTTTTGTTTTGGAGAAAGGCGAAATTGGGTAGTGAAATTCCACTAATTTCTTTAGTGAAATAAACAAAAGAAATTTCTAGAAACCAGTAAAATCTGAAACCAAAATTTCTAATATCTTTCCTCGGTAGGAGGAAAAGAAGAGTGAAAGATTAATATTTATTGCTTTTATTCACGTATTTATTTTGATTAACAAGTTTTATATGTAGTGCATTTTCATTACTAGAATATTTTACTACAATAGTAACAAAAAATTAAACAAACAAAATTATAAAAACCGTAAGAATTCAGATGGGAAACGGGACAAACATGCATGAAATACAGGTTAATCTATGCAAATTCAGTTTAAGAAACACCGATTATAAATGATAAACTAACAAAAAACACTACTCAGGGAAAGACTAGTTGCCGGTAAAAAATTAACTCTTAACGTAAACGTAAATACAAATTAATCTTTTCACAGTCTTTTAGCAGACATTGCAGTGGTGCGGTAAATGTCATGCACTGTGCTCCATTGACTAAACCTAAAGATCAGTTTAAAAATAACCAGTGTCAGAGCTCTACCTATCAGCAAATGGTTCACCGTAATACAAAATAATCCATTAAAAGAGATTTTTCAGGCTTTCTAAAATACATATTATTATTAATATGTATAAATCCACCTATATCATCTATATCTCAAGTCTATTGGTCATATCCAAGCAAAATTTCAAAACTATTTTTTTAACAGTGCGATAGCCGCTTTGAATTTCTAAAATTTCTAAAAACTGCTATGCATAATCAAAATTGGTGTAACACCAAAGCACATATACGGTAAGCACGCTCACTTAGTGTTAAAATCCGGCCGCGCCAATCGTCGATACTAGCGCCACTTTCTTTCATAGCGAATGGAGTCTTAACTATTTCGGTAAACAAACCGGTTTTGGTTTCTGGTCGTCTGCTTGCTACCTTGAGTGAGCTATTGAAACGCGAACCGCGAACTTAAGTTCGCGTTTCAACACATAACTAGTAATTTCCCTGATCTTTCAAACTTGAAACTTCCGCGGTAATAATATACTAATGAGCCTATTACATAAATAAAGATGACACTTCATTTTATAAGCTAAGAAAAATAATAAACTGTAATCTTGAAAAATTGAGCAACAATAGTGGTTTTTTTTTTTTTTTCAAATTCATTTTTGTGCTAATTTTTAAATATCACCGATATTAAAAAGGCAATTATACTTTAGTTTCCAATTAAAAATATTTCTTTAAATAACTTAATTACTTATATTTTAAATAAAAAAATTCTTTAAATAACTTAGAAAAAAATCTAACAAATGGAATATAATGCAATTGCTTTTTTAGTTACACTGCATGTTTAATGTATGATATTACATGTTGAAGGACGATCCCCCCCCCCCAAATGTATTTATTATATTCAAATCGGAGATTGTAAATGCTACAGCTTTCAAACACACCTCAATGGAGAAAGAAGTAAGGATAATCAAGGAAAATTATGATTTTGAATCATACCTACAACAAATGTAGTCAAGTAACTGGTGAAATGTTTCTCCTGAAAATCATTTTAAATTTATATAATTGACTTAAACAGTTACATTAACTGGCCACATTATTTAATGTTATAGAAGGATTTCACATTTTATCATGCAAAAAGTGCATTAATAATGCTGCATCTCATTCCTCAACTCTATCCACATTTATTTCCAGTCACGAGCCTTGTTAACAGTTGAGTACGCTGTGTGCCCTTATAAGTAAATACAAGAGGAAAAATACAACCTGAAGACAATTATAGCTGATGAACCCTACTTCAGAATCTTATATCGGTATTCTTGATGAACCATACTTTAGGATCTTTGGAATTTTTAACCAACAATTATATCAGTAAAAGAGATAAATATAAAACAAAACTGCAGATTTATACTCATTCAAAAAGTACAGCACAGATAATCTTGACAAAAAGATATTTATTCACAGACATTTTTACATAAATAGGTGATGTCTAATACATACATATAACAAATTATTGATTGAGATTAAGATACATCAAAAAAAATTTAATTACCAACAAAGTCGACAAACAGATTTTTATAACAGAAAAATTGTGCTTTATTATTATTGATAATGATAAAATATCAAAACGACAGCATTTCCTAATAAAAAATTACACAGATGCATTTGGAAGTTAACACACAGCATATCAGAAAAATATACAATTTCCAAGATGACTCATATATGGGCGATTCCAGAATATTGTGCATATTGTATATGTGAATTTTATGTTTGCGACTAACTTAAATACTGATGAAGGTGAACAGTTTTATTTTTAGTAAACAATATAACACTGCTTTAAAAAAAAAAAAAAAAACTAATTTTTTCTTTTTCTTACTTATGATCAATTTGTTGCAGACATGATTTGCTCACAATACTGTAGAAACACACATGTACTATAATTATACACATACTAATACATAGACTATTATTCTAAGTTGTTCATGGCAATAGAAACATGGGTGGAAAACTAAAAATTGCATAATACTTTATGACTATTGCTAAATCACATAGTTTTGGGAAAAAAATACTAATGAGGATGGCATTGAAATGTTGCTCAATATAAAAGAGGATGTTATATCAAAATTGGATTAATTTAAGTATAAACTTTGAATTTCAAAATCTCCCCCAACCCCCCTTTTTTTTGTACTAAATTGGAACACAGGACCGGGATGAGATTGGAAAATAGATAAAAGAGTGATATACACAAGCAAAGTATTTGCAGGGGTTATTTTATTTGTATATAACATACATGTGAAAAATGTTTTAATAAGTTAAACATCAGAACATGCTACATGATAAAAATATTACAGTTTATTTTTTCCGTAAGTATGCGAAAAAGAATATAAATCCCAATTGAATAATTTAAATTATATTTTCAGTTTGCAAAGTTTTAATGCATCATGAAGGGCATTTTACTTCGGTATACTCATTAACAAAACTTTGTCTGTGGAAATTTTTGCACATATTTCAAAATAAAATGAAT
The DNA here is from genome assembly GCA_038373885.1 of Cheiracanthium punctorium. NCBI lineage: Eukaryota > Metazoa > Arthropoda > Arachnida > Araneae > Cheiracanthiidae > Cheiracanthium > Cheiracanthium punctorium. Next base: position 114,326 of record JAWZYV010012970.1, on the reverse strand, counting down.
ATGCTGGAAATCTTGACAAAGGGAGGGGATACTCGTGTACTCTATCAGTGTCTTTCTCTGCACCCATAAACAATACTTTTTAATCATCATTAGACAGATAAACTGCACTGCTTACAAACACAATGCATTCATAAGTTGCTAGGAGATGATATATTCCTTTAATTTTATTTTTTCTCTTTTTGTGCCTGATGTTTTTGCCAAAGAGGAAAAATGACCCAGCAGACAAGTACTTTCGATGTTTTACAGGTACAACTCTGACAACAATGAAATATGCTGGTGTAATATGTTTCAGAAAGGAAACTAACAGATTAAAATTTTTAAAAAATGTATACTTAACCTAAGTACAAAAACATTTCGGAAATGGCTTCAAAATAACATACAGTTGTGTTACAACTGATAAAGGCTGTGTGAAACACTGAGCAGAAGAGAAGAACCATATTTTCCTTAATTTTATTTTTTGCCATATATTCCCTTAATTTTATTTTCTCTCTTCTTGTGCCTGATGAAAATGCCAAAGAGGAAATATGGCCCCGCAGACAGGTAATTTCGACTCTGTAGAACTTTGACAACAATGAAATATGCTGCTGCAATATGTTTCAGAAAGGAAACTAACAGATTAAATTTTTTTTAAAATGTATACTTACCTAAGTACAAAAAATTTCGGAAATGGCTTCAAAATAACATACAGTTACAAATGATAAAGGCTGTGTGAAACACTGAGCAGAAATAAAGAACCATATTTTCCTTAATTTTATTTTTTCCCGTATATTCCCTTAATTTATTTTTTCTCTTCTTGTGCCTGATGAAAATGCCAAAGAGGAAATATGGCCCCGCAGACAGGTACTTTCGACTCTTTATATGAGAATCTTTGACAACAATAAAATATGCTGCGGTAATGTTTCAGAAAGGAAAATAACAGATTAAAATTTTTTAAAAATATATACTTACCTAAGTACAAAAACATTTGGCTTCAAAATAACATACAATTAAAAATGATAAAGGCTGTGTGAAACACAGAGCAGAAATGAAGAACCATATTTTGGAATTGCAGAAAGGTCTAACGATGACATCAATACAAGTTCTTGACAAGACTTACACAATAATTCAGAGACTGTTTTTAAAAACATATACATTTACAAATGATAAAGGCTGGGTGGAACACAATGCAGGAAGAGACAACTTGCTTCTGGAATTCAAAGAATTAGATACCGGTGAAGGCGGACTAACTTTGTTGAGGTGGTTCGCAAACTTTCTGGGGAACAGGAAAGACCAGGAGCTTTCATCAGATATTGCAGAAAAGCATAAAGACGACATCAACACTAGTTTTTGAGAAGACTTGCACAAATAATGACGAATAATAAAATTTGCAAGCCTCTCATTAATTTTTGCCTTTTGGAGCTCACTTCGAATCACTGAATTGCTGGGTCGCTTCATTTTCCTCATCATTATCTTACTCTTTTCTTTTAATCGACGCAGCGAGTCACTTTTTCGTTTAAGTTTCCTGGCCATCTCAGCTTTATTTGGGGTATATTTTTTCCTTCTGCCAGTGCTGACCCTGCTGAGTGATGGGGTGTTGGGAAGAAACGGAACAGTCAATGGAGTAGACTGTTGTGGAGTTAGTATGGCAGCCATCTCTTGATCATCTGGAGCCGGAACTACGGGAGCTGGAACTACAGGAACAACAGCAGTTGATTCCTGAGTTTCTCTCAATGTTGGTCTCTCTGGACAACCTGGGACTGCATTGTGCACTAATGAAGTTTTATCATTGGGATTCATGAAACACCATGCACTGAAATGGTCTTTACAGACTATATATGACTGATTAAGTTTGGCAGGTGTTTTCCCAAAATGTTTCGGATTATTTACAATTCTCATCCATTGCTGACACCTGCAATTAACAAAATTTAGAAATCAAATTAAATGAACATGACATGATTAGCATTCATGAAAAAATAAATCATTACACAGTTCATGCAACATATTTTTTAAATGAGTCTGAAGACAGAAAAAGTTACAGTGGAACAAATAAGGAGTAAAAAGCAGTTTTAACCTATTCTTGACCAGAATCCCATATGCACAACATAATTATTCCCCTCCTATCAGCCCGGCATCCTATCCAAGTACAGAACTCCGAGTAACGTGGTAAGCCCAGTGTTGCGTATGCATAATTCGAAAATGGAATGATCATAATGAATTTTTTACAACTCTTAGTATTAAAAAATTCATAAAAATTGTTCGTTTGGGTCTGTGACTGTGCTTCATTCTCCCCAGGTGCTGATCCTTAATGGATTACATATTATTCAAGGATCGAGCTGAAGTCTAATAAAAGTTGATCAAAAAGACTCATTATCTTATATGGGTTGGTAAATCTACGGAAGTTTTTTAATAAGGGCCAGTGTTTGCCCAGTTTACATTAGCTGTACAACTAGGTTGCTTAATCCACAGAAGTTTTTTTTACACTAAATAATTGACCAATGATTGAAGATTTTTGAATTACTTTGTAGTGAGTTCGATGTTTTTAAGTTATAATGAATATATAACTATTCTCATGTGCAGGCCCGGACTTTCCAGTGTGTCTAACTGTTTGCAGACGGGTGGGCCCCCAAACAGAAAAAAGAAAATAAAAAAAGTGCTACACTGATAGCACTTAATGAAGTTTGACACAGAAAAAATTTTTGCCGCTGCATTTCAGCCCCAAAAGGCTTCAAAACACTTTATTTTATATGTAGTTCTCAAAATGTTTAGAGAGAGGATTCCCGAATGAACAAGGGATTAATTAATACGAATGACGCATATTAATTAATAGATCAATATTTTATGAATGAATTAATTATCAATCATAATTAATTAATAACACCATACCTCCCCCCATACCCTGAAAGTTAACACATCCTAAAATTTATCGGTTATACAATAACCCAGCCCCCCCCTCTTCTCTTGAGATGGGCGGGCCCCTACCCTCCCAGTCCGGGCCTGCTCATGTGAGCAAAAAGTTCAGTGCTATATCAGATAAGGACTTTGATCAGTATATATTACTGTACTCGTGTTACAATACATTAATAAATTATGCATCCCTAAAAATAACTTTAATACTGATTTTAAAACTATTTTAAAGGGACTATATTCCGTATACGGTGCTGTTTACATTTTGATGTTTTGTTTACAAATTGATTTGGCGTTGGCTCTGGCGCCGTTATTTAGAAATGAAATCCATAAGCTATAGAAACGGTAAATATTTTAAACAATCTAGAAGAGAAAAGGGGGGGGGGGGTTCCATATTTTACTGTTGTATATTCTTTCCTTCCTCAAATATATTCCGATTTTCCTTGTGATAAATTTATTAATACATAGTAATTATTTTGTTTAATTAATATAAGATTGAGGGGTGCTTGAACGGTATTTTATTGTAGTTTTAATAATTTAAGATGTTGCGGCTGTTCTGCGAGTACATTTTACTTTCTTAAACATTTCTACCGATGCAGCCTTTCTCCCGGTTTTTACAGTACATACAAAAGGGGATTTTATTATTAGGATTTATTAATTATTAGGATTCAGGGAGTCATCAGGAAGGCTTTGCCGTGAAGGCAAAGTAAATGACATGCATGTCACAACAAATTTTTCTTGATTAATTATAATTCATTTTATTTATTTATTTTTTGAAATATAAGTTTTAGGTTATATATAAATAAGATATTCATACGCATCAGCACCCCAAAATGGGTGAGACATGATAATATCAGTCGTGAAATTAACCAAATGCTTTTATATCAATAAGGACCCACTTTTTGGAAAAAAGGACCCGTAAATTTTGGAGTCCTGGGTCAAAAGGACCGTCTCTTCCAAAGTCTAGCGACATCACTGAAATATGGTTTGAATATAGAGCTAAATAAAAGAAAGCATGCTGGTTTTAGGTTATAAGCCGGTGGGTGTTGGGGACATTTCTGAGCGGTTATTTAAAAAAAAAAAAATAAAGGTAAGTGCTCTTTTTTAACGAATCTTTGCAATGTTTAAGGTTTTTAATGTGAATTTTAAATTGATATTCAATGTGTTTTATTTTTCGTAAGTGCTATTTACGTGCTATTCTAATCGTACTGACTTTATAAGAGGTGTACAACTAGGTTGTTTAATCCACTGATGTTTTTTTGAGTTGAAAACGGGCCGGTGTTTGCCCAGTTTACATTAGCTGTACAACTAGGTTGCTTAATTCACTGTTGTTTTTTTAGTTAAAAACGGTCCACTGGTTGTGTAGTTTACATAGCTGTACAACTAGGTTGCTGAATCCACTGAGGTTTTTTTAGTTAAAGACGGTCCACTGGTTACATAGTTTACATAGCTGTACAACTAGGTTGCTGAATCCACTGAGATTTTTTTAGTTAAAAACGGACCACTGGTTGCCTAGTTTAGATAGCTGTACAACTAGGTTGCTGAATCCACTGAGGTTTTTTTAGTTAAAAACGGTCCACTGGTTTCTCATTTTTAGTGGAATATATGTGCAATTTTAATGTGCTGATCGTGGAAAATGGTTGGCGACAGTCGCTGGAGCTTGGCGGCCGCCAAGCTCCAGCGACTGTCGCCATGTTTACATGGGGTGCGCACCGGCTTGTATGATTTTACCTTTTAAAGTACAAAACTTAGAGGCAAGCAAATTTATATACAAAAAAGGCAGGGTTTAAGTTGAGCTCAAAAATTTTTTAGCAGAAAAGCTAAAATAAGAAAAAAGCTTTAGCAAATGCTAAAAGGATAATTTGATTTTTCTCTTCGGAAGATGGTGTCTGATCTCCTTTTCCTCCTCAATTGTTTTTGCATTATAAATGTACAGGTTTTATATTTTAATTCAATGTGGTAATCAAAGATTCTCCCCAAACCGTTCTATGCCAGACAATAACTGATCGTAACTGAAGATTGAGTTAAGTGAATGGTTTCTTTCAATTTTTTAAACAGATTTTATATGCATAAACAGTTTGTTTTATATACATATAAAAACAAATTGTTCACCTAGCTAAATTTTAAGTGTACCTCTGGTTAACCAAATTTATTCTGGGCAAATTTCAAAATACTGTGCAATCACTTAATTATCGAATAAAATACGAAAATATAATGACATAATAACACCTTTACATATCACCTTCCGATAAAAAACAATTAATAATTCATGATTATATTTTAAATGATTTTTGAATGTGAAATAGAGTAAGGTGCAAAAGATATAATACAATAATAAGGATACCATTAGTAAAAATGATACGACGTTTATGTATGTTAAATGCAGCAAAATTATCAACATGCTAAAATTGAGATTTTTTTAAATTTCAAAATTAAGTAATAAATCAACAGTAGATAAAGCAGTTTAATTTCTAGCATGTGTCAAATGTGTGTCTAGCATGTGCAATGTGCAGAGTACTCTTCAATACTACCCATTCCGAAATAAAAATGACAAAGGCATGTTAAATAATGATTATAAATAATTAATCAATAATAATGTTGAAGATTAAAATCAATAAAGTTAGGCGCTGACAGCTGCCTACCTTGCTAACAGAATTCTAAATATGTATTTACAGTTTTTTTTTTTTTTTTTTACAAATTACTAAATACTTGAAACATGACCGCACACACAGGTAAAACAATAGGATAATTCCACAGTATTGTGAGCATTTATGCCAGACAATAACTGATCGTAACTAAACAAAAGATTGAGTTATGTGAATTTTTTAAACAGATTTTATATGCATAAACAGTTTGTTTTATATACAGGGATGAGATTGGCGAAAAAGCAAAAAGACTGAAATCAAACGAGAGCAAATAAGTTCTACATAAGATAATTGTTTTTAATACATGTGGAAAAAAGATTTAAGAAGTAAAACATCAGAACATGCTACAGGATAAAAATATTGCAGTTAATTAATAACTACTATCAGAAATCCACAAAAAAAGCAGAATTTTCAGAGAAAAAAGACAAAAAGTGAATTTCTCTCAATTCACAAAAAACTGAAATCAGCCTAAAAGCTAAAGAATCTCATCCCTGTATATACATATAAACACAAATTGTTCACCTAGCTAAATTTTAAGTGTACTGTACATCTGGTTAACCAAATTTATTCTGGACAAATTTCAAAAACTGTGGAATCAATTATCAAATAAAATATGAAAGTATAATGACAGAATAGCACCGTTACATATCACCTTTCGATAAAAAACAATTAATAATTCATGATCAGATTTTAAATGATTTTTGAATGTGAAAAAGAGTAACGTGCAACAGATAAAATACAATAATAAGGATACAATTAGTGAAAATGATATAACGTTTATGTATGTTAAATAAAGAAAAATTATCAACATGCAAAAATTAAGAGATTTTTTTAATTTCAAAATTAAGTAACAAATCAACAGTAGTTAAAGCAGTTTACTTTCTAGCATGTGCAATGTGCAGAGTACTCTTCAATACTACCAATTTCGAAATAAAAATGACAAAGGCATGTTAAATAACGATTATAAATAATTAAGCAATAATAATTTTGAAGATTAAAATTAATAAAGTTGACTTACCTTTCTTCGTTTTTTGGAAATCGGTAAAATCGCTTCCCACCACTTTTGGCGTTCGAACACGTTGGAAATGCACAATAATACGGCATTTTAACTAGCAAACTGACTTTCTACTTGATTAGAGAATAGAGGTTACCATAAATATAATTATTACAATGAAATATAACACAATCAAGACCTCATTAAATTAGAAAACATAGAAAAAATCCCGGGAAATAATCATATAAACCGCGCACCACAAGTATACCATGTGCAATAAAGTGCTTTGATGGTGCAAGCATGGCTTTTTGATCAGAGCGCATGCGCGAGAAGGCTCCCAGGACATTAGTTCATGTGCCGGATGCCTAGGTGGCGTTAGCTATCGAGGCGCAAAAACGCCCATTGGAGTGACTACGCTTCAGAATTACATACGCTTTGTGTAACACTGGGAGATAGAGACTGCTTGAACGCTGAAGAAATGGGCTATTTTTCATCATATTCATCGACTAGAGAACCCACACGACCGTCCATTTTCTCATGCAGGGTTCAACAGGGGGCTAGATAAATGTGATGAAATTTTTTTGGGAATAGTAAATTAAGGAGCATTCGATTTTGATTATTTTCTTCAACTGGCGGGCATTTGCAATCCACGACCATTGGCCACGACAGAAGCTACAAGTGTTAGCCTTTATTATGGAATCAGCCTATAGGTGGAGCAGCGCTGTCCCCAGTGAAATCGACGTAGCTCGGGTTCGCTTGATTTTGAACCAATTGTAAGAAGGAACCTTCACCTGTGAGAATTGACACACCAGAAAGTATCCTTTCAATATAGGGAACATTGGAGCCGCGAAAAGTTTTTACGTGCACTAGCTCCCTTTAACGTGCACGATCTCACATCGGTTCTCTCGAGAGAAGTTGTCACCCTCCCAAGCACTGACCTAAGGCAACGCTGCTTAATTTCTGCTGCTTTAGTGGGAACCAAGTCACTTTTAAAGTGAACTAGAAAATTCGTTCGTTCTTAATACCGTGAAACCTTTGAAAGTAGGGTAATTGCTGTTCCCTCAAAAAGTGTCCAAATTTCAGAGGTGTCCAACTTATAGAGATATATTTTAATATTATAGTCACGTTCCGTTACCCAGAATAAAGTCCCAGTAGCGGATTCAGGGGAAGGGCTAGGGGGCTTCAGTCCCCCCAAAAGAGATTGCTAAATGGTAACCTTCTGCTTCATTATGCACTTTGAATATGTAAAGTGATCTTTTTTAATCACTTAGCACCTCCCAAAAGTTTTTACATTGGTTTAGAGTAAAATTTTGCCCCCTCCCAAAAGAGAATTTTTGGATCCGCCACTGTAAAGTCCAACTTGTTTGGTTTCATTGTATATTGTAAATGTTCTCTCAAAATTTCATTTTAAAAAATCTACTTTTGATAAAATTTTACCCTTCCTCCTAAGTAAGAATGTTCCCTGATAAAAGGTTTACAACATTCCCTCACTGCACATACATGCGCGGCAAAGCTGTACCCAGTGGGGTGGACCAGGGGGTCTGGTACCCCCCTCCCTCGAAATTTATAATTTTGTTAACAAAATAAAAATGATGGTCATTTTGTGAAAAATTCAGCCTTTTTCACCATTTGGTCCCCTCCGAAATTTTTTTCTGGGTACAGCCCTGATGCGTGGAGTATGAATGTTAGGCGATATAAATACTAACTCATACAGTTATCTGACTTTTGACGCAATAACTATGTCAAAATAAGAACGATTACTGGACCAGACATCAAAAGTGATTTGTTATTTTTATTCAGTTAGTTTTGCTGCAGTAGCAAAGATGAGTAATTATACATATGACGCAAACCTATAGTCTCTATTTCTCATTTAATTTTGTAATTTATGTATTGAAATGAGAACGTTTAATTTCAATGCAAAGCTTGGAGAAGGATACGAGACGAAAAATAAGGTCGTCTCGTCTCGCAAAATCTCTACGTAACAGTAATCAGAAAATAGCTTGCCTCGTCATCTATAGCAATTGTAAATCTTTGCCTCTTCCGTTCGTCTTGCGTCCTTCCCCAGCAAAGAGCATCTTAGGTCGCTAGGAAATTTCTAACGCTTAACTTACTCTGTTCGCTTATTTCAACAAGTATGATTTAACAAATAAAATAATATAACTCGGCTGTTCGAGCCTCGTCAGGGGGAGACCCCCTGAGTGACCCCCTTTTTTAGTTTCATTATTGCAATATTAAAACGATATTAATTGACTATCTCATTTTATCTCTCACCCCTTTTTTCTTTTTCTTTTATACATTTATTTCATCGACTGGAAGTAGGAGGGTTTCCTGATCTTTCCTTGCAATTGCAAACGTGAGTCGATGATAACTTAAGTTACTTATATAATTTTTAGTATCTATCTTAACATACCAAAAATTTTGCTTCTCGTTATTTGATATTGTTGAGAGAGCTTTAGGCGATAGGGTTGATGAATTTCGTCAGGTAACCCTATTGGCGAGTCATCCAGAGTGGATAAGAATCCCAGGCTGTTAGGCTTATGTTTAAAATTATTCTCTTTTCCACTTTCACATTCGCTAGTCCAGAGCCCGATGCGTTGTTTACACCTTTTACATGTTATTCTTGATGCATCCTTAATTTTATGAGTCGATATTTTGTAATTATCTTTATTCAGCGTTTCATTTCGCCAAGTTCCAGTCGCCATTTTGAAGATGAATGATGCAGCCTTGAAACGACGTTAAAAATCAGCAAATAAATAAATTAATCCATCTGGTGTCCATAACCTTTTATAAATGTTAGAAGAGTTATGGCACAAACATAGTAGGCGTGGGCAGGGCTGGGGAGTAGCGCGCTACTTGTAGCGAAACTACAGTAGCCGCTACTTTTTTTTGTAGTTTGTAGTGTAGCGCGCTACTTTTTTTAAAAAGTAGTGTAGCGTGTAGCGCGCTACAAAAAAACAGTAGTTTGTAGCGAATTTTGGAAGCTACTTTTGCCGTGTCATCATTTCCGGCGATTGATCCCGTGGTGCAATTTCTCTCTCTTCTGACTCCAAGCATAACTGAAACTGATGCTTGAAAGACACCCAATCTCCCCCCCCCCCTCATGCAGGGGACACACGCACACGAGGGGGGGGAGGGGGTTTGCTTTGCCTGAAGCGGAAGCCTGACATTGTGCATCTTTTTTCTTTTTATCGTTCTCAGTATTATTTGTAGAATCACCAATCTGCCATAAAGAGGACAAAAAAGGAAGGAAAGAGATGTCCAAAGTTGAACAGAGGTTATTTTGATGGGGCCTCGAGAGTCTCATTATCACACGGGCGTGTGGGCCCGTGAGCCCCTGGAAAATAAAGGCCTCGCAAATCTCTCCATTTATTGTATATTAAATTTATATATGCTGCAATAATAATTTTTATTAAGCTAAATTTCCTTTATCTATATCATAATTGTGTAACAATAAAAAGGCTTCGAGACTTATTTTCTGTTCTTCTTTCTAACACAATGATAATGGTTTCTAAGACTAGATCAATAAAATAGAAATTAAAGGCGTTATTGAAAATTTATATCCATTAGTTAGCATTTTTTTAAATATTATGATGAAGAAAAGAAAATGGTATATGAGCGCTAAATGGTATATGAAAGCTACCTAGTTGCATTTTTAAAAAATAGGAGGGGGCGCAAAATCTTCAGTTGTCAGGTGGAAACGAGATTTAGTCATTTGCTGTGGGACAGAGAAACTGTTCTCTCAGCTTGTTTCCATCCCAGATTCAAACTATTCTGGATTGAGGAGGAGAGGAAGACCGAAGCCAAAAAAAATGGATGGAGGAATACCTCCAGAATATGTTTCCGACAACTTCAGATATCAGTATCGAGGATCAGCCCATGGATGATGACTTTTCTGGTTTTTTTAATTTCTCTTTCGCATGCACTCGAAATAGTTACGAGGAAGAACTTACAAGGTTCTTGTCAGAGCCAATTAAACCCCTATCTTCGCTTTCGTACACGTATATGAAAGAAGCCTTCAAAAAAACTAACACTGGCGTGCAGTCCAGTGCATCTGTACAAAGATTGTTTTCGATTGCATCGGACGCATTTCGATTGCATCGGACGGATTGCATCATGTTTGGCGGATAACAATTTTGAGATCCAGCTCTTGTTAAAATTTAATAAACATGTTTTTGAATAAATTTATGTGGTTTTTATTTTATACTAGAGGCATGGCAGTCTTCCATGAATATGTTGAAATTCTTTCTTTCGTTAAAATTTTAAAGTGTCTATTATATTTAAATTATTAGGTTTTTTGTGTAATAATTTTCAGAATTTAATACGAAAATATGAGAATTTCTATTAATAATTAATGGTTTGTAAAATCCTTAGAGACTTATCTCTCTCTTAGCCTTAAAATAACAATATAATTCTATAAAATTCTTTTATACCTAACACAAAGAAAAAGTTGTGTTGATGATAATAACTTTTAAAATTTCTTTAACATATATAGAGGATTTTTTTAATGCAATGTTTTAAATAGATATATCATGAATTTAATTAGTAATTGTTTTCATTATTTTATAATATGCATATCATATGTGATGTTTTCAATTAAAACAATTATACAATATTACATGGTTCACACGGGTCATTCGTCATAAATCACTAATTTGGTAAGTCATGAAAAAAAGCTTTTATACTCATTAATTTTGATTTGTGCTCAAGAAACTAGAATGTTTGTACAACATGAAAGGGGTCTCAAAACGGGCCTTTTTTTCCCGTTCAGACATCCATTTTATTATTATATTTTTAAAAACTTTTTTAGTTCTCATGATTTTTCTCATGCTTTCAGAGCTCACTTTCCCAATTTATTTTTATCATAGAGGTATTAAAACTTAATTAGTTTCAGCAATACTTCAATAATTAGCAGTAGTTGCCAGTAGCGTATATATAGGCTTCCATTTCGGGGGGAGGGGGACGATTCGGTATTTTAAACTTTATTGTTCTAAAGTTAAAAGAAATGTTTCAAAATAGCTCCTTTTTAATAATTGCTTTACATTTTCGGAGGGGGCCCGCCTCCCCCTGCTCAAATACTCGCCTGGTAGTTGTTTATTAGAGCAATAGTTTTTTCTAATTAAAGGCGAAAAGGTGCCCGGGGTCTTTCGTGCGTCCACCAAATCTGCGGCGCTCAACGCTCCAAGGAAACCACCTTTTAATAAACGCGTTCTTTGGACACGAGAGACACCCGCTGAGGTCATTAATCACTCTGGACGCGAGTAGAAAACCAAGGCTTTCGATATCGATAGTTTTCTCTAATTAGTATATAAATATCCTTAAATATGAATGTAATGCAAATTGAATCTGTTAGCAAAATTTGTCTCTTAAAAGTAGCGAAAAAGTAGCGAAGTAGCGACTACATTTCAAAAGTAGTGTAGCTAACTACATTTGTCAAAAAGTAGTTGTAGTTGTAGTTAACTACATTTTTCGAAAAGTAGCGGTAGTTGTAGCGCGCTACAAAAAAAAAGTAGTTTTTCCCACCACTGGGCGTGGGATTTTAACATAACATTTACTTTATTAAATTAGAACGGAAGAAACAGGCACATCACATAGCAAGGTAACATGAAGAAGGAAAAAGAGTATGGAAGAACTAAAAAGAATGCGTGCGTGAGCACAGTTACAGTTAAGTAGATAAATGTTTATTGAGGAATACAGAATTCAGGAGGATAAGGTATTACACAATAAAAAAATAAACAATTCAATACTCAACAATTTTCTTAAGCTGTTGAAATTTTTATGATTGTAACCCACTTATAGAAAAATACGTGTGATGCATATTCTACAGCTTACGAAATATTGTAACAATAGATTAAAGCTGTTGTGAACTAATTGTAGTTAAATATATGTAAAATACTCAATATATATATATATATATATATTATGTCGCATAGTTTTATATCGCATTTTTGGGACAGTTTTCAATAAAAGGGGTGAAAGATAAAATGGCGACTTTTAATTCCTTAGAATTTGCGCTTGCCCATAATGTGTGTGTGCCCATAATGTGTGTGTTTTTTGCTTTTTATTTATTTTATGTATTTTTGTTTGTCCATATTCTTTTCTTCCCTACTTTCTTTTTTAAACCACCCCTTCCCCCCCTTCCTTTAATCTCCGTGGTTCCTTGCTTTTTCTGTTTTCCAAGTGGCAACATACTTATTTGAGTTTATCTTTTTCAGTTCCCACTGCTCACTGTTGATACTTCTTATAAGTATCATTTTATGTGTGTTTTTTTTTTACACAAAATTTTTATTTATTTTATCTGTACCATTATTCTCTTAGTAAAATTGCGGGGTTTTGCAATTTCTCCACAAATTTAGAAGATATCAACAAGCTCATTTCAGTTTTGGAAACTTATTTCTAGACGACGAACTTGGCGATAAGCCGCCAAAGTGGCCAACCTTGGCGGTTTTGACTTGTTAGGACTAGCACCGTTATTGGCAACCCTTTAGGCAATGACTTAAGAACACTTTTTTCCCCCGATTTTCGGAATTATATCATCAGAACGTGACTGAATTAATATGGAATCATCCCTTAAGTTATTCCCTTTCCCATGGAAAACGAATTTTGGAAATCGGTCCACGTGGTACAACATTGTCGATCTACATGCATAACACATTCTTAATATAACGGAAGGTCATCCTGAAGATAAAAATTTTATCAGAATAAGCTACCGTTTAATAGTTCGAGATGAGACCTGTCCTATTCTTTAGTCTGGCGTGGAACTAAAACCTTTCCCACGCAGTTCCTTTCTTAACCCTTTAACCGCAGTGTTCCCGCTCTGGAAACACCAAACTCTGACGTTTTGACTGTTGCCAGTCACGAAGAATAGATTTGATTTCTATAAAATTAGTTGCGGGTGACATAGCTCCACGAGAATCCTTTACTTTTTAACACGTCATTTCCCTTAAAGAAATGGTCACGATTATTTTTAACGTCACTGATATCTGCTGAAAAATGGAAGAATGCGAGACCAGCTGGATAGATTGCCCAATGCTGAAAAAAGGACAGTCGTTGCCATCGCTCGACTTAACTACCAGCAAGATGGCGGACGATCGAAACGTTCATCGCGTGCCACAGATCTAGAGACCCTTTTTTGACACGCGATGAACGTTTCGTTCGTATCTTGCTGGTAGTTAAGTCGAGCGATGGCAACGACTGTCCTTTTTTCAGCATTGGGAAAGGGTTGCGCCTCAAAGGGTTAAGCTATTCCCTTTCCAATAAAAAAGGAATTTTGGAAATCGGTCCACGCGGTAAAACATTGTCGCTCTACATGCATAACACATTCTTAATATAACGGAAAGTCATCCTGAAGATAACAATTTTATCAGAATAAGCTACCGTTTAATAGTACGAGATGAGAGACCTGTCCTATTCTTTAGTCTGGCGTGGAACTACAACATTTCCCACGCAGTTCCTTTCTTAACCCGTAAAGGATTAGCATAAAATCCCGCCACGTTTTTTGGAATCACGTCTTTTTTATTATCATAAACCCGATTAGATACCATCTCCCTTTATTTTTTCGAACATCGGACGTGGACCTGTTCAAAGATTCTAGTGTAAAGTTTATCTTCTTGAAACAGCTCTATACAGAGAGGTGCCTCGAGAATCGACCCGTACGACTGAGTCGATCAGGAGATAATCGACTCAAAGTTCGTACGAAATTTACAGATTTTTTTTAAAAAATAACTCCAATCTCTCAGCGATAATGGACATTTTTGTCCTATTGCTGAAATCACTGACTTTGACATTCACACCGAATCCTTGAATGGGTAGTCTGTGATATTAAATCACTCCCGGACATATAAAAAAATAGCTATAAAAAAACAGTTTATATAATAAATTTGTTCTGCTTAAACCGATTGATTTATCTATATTTTTTTCACCCATTTTTTCGTACTTTGGAAATGTAGATGTATTTTAGAACTGAAAACTGAATATGATATATTTTTACTCGATCCTCTCTAATACATGTTAACGCTGATCAGTGTTAAAATTCAGGTTCAAACCACTCCAAAATAAAACTTTTACCACCATTACTCCTAAAAGATTTTTTAAAAGCTATGATTGGGGGGGAGTGAAGGGGGGTCGCAATAAACTTCACACAGTCGGTGCGATTGGCTTGAAATTTTTCATAATTATTTTTTAAAAAAGAAAAAAAAAAAGGTAAAACGATCTGACACAAGTTTAGGCCTGACAGACTTCATATGCAAGATATTTTGATAAAAGAATTCAAAATAAAATAAGATTGTGATTTAAAGAGAAGATTAAAAAGCCAGATGTCTTAGTTTAATTTTGGGTTGGGTTAAGGCAAAGCTACATGAGGACTATCCCAGAGAGCACAGCAAATTTTTGCATCAAACTTGCAGTAAGATTGAATTATCAAGTCAATAAACTTGAATTAAGCTTGAAAATTTCAAGCGTGTAAGCTTAATGCAAGCTTGAATCAACTGTTCAAGTTTACACTTGCCCAACTTGCATTAAGCTTCCCATAACAAGCTTGAATCAAGCTTGACATAGCAAGCTTAATTCAAACTTAAAAAATTCCCCCCCCAAAAAAAAATCTTAGTACATAGGGCGCCCGTCGGCGAACTCGCCCCATATATTTTATTTTTCCACGCATTTTCCCCTCTACACTGAAACCTCAAGTTGTGTTGATCTGTTTCCGTCTAGCGTCCGCTGCAGGGATCGATCCTGGGACCTAAGGTGTAGTAAGACAGTCATAACCACCATCTCAATCTCACTCGCTTTGACAACATTAAAGTTTGAAGTGACTGTTATGGTTGTCACGCCGTTTTTTGGCGACATTGATTAGTATTGGCCGATGCCGATCAGCTTCTTTTATTTTTCCATGGGATGAATCAAAATTAAAATAATGTTATGTGTGATTTATAGACTCTACTAATAGGGAAATAAGCATAATATAAACTTAAAAGCGGCACACGTTTTAAAACTTTCAATATCGCAACACTCATGTTGGGCAATTGGCCAAAATCGAGACAAACGACTGATTTTGAAATCAATTTTGTAGTATATTTGTATTTTATTTTGAAGAATTTCAATATTTGGAAACATAGAATCTTTTTTTTTTTTAATTCTATGGTCAAGTACATTTATGACTGATAATAAATTATTTGTTATGTGGATGTGGCTTTCCAAATCAAGCAGTCATCGAGTTGTATTCAAGCTTGACAATTCAAATGTCTTAAATTCGGCGGGAAAATATTTGCTGACTCATTTTTTTTATCACCAAGCTTGCTGCAAGCTTAAAATGAATTAAACTGTCAAGCTTGTATTAATACGTCAAATTCAAAGAAATTTCAAGCTTGATTTAAGCTTATGTGCTGTCTGGGATCTGCCTAAGAAGGGGAGGAAGGGGGGAGGGGAATGTCTTAGACGTAGGACTTCAAAAGGTCTTTAGAAACAGGTCTGTATTATATTTGTGCAACGATGAAGATTAATTGACATTTCAAGATTCTTTTTCCTTTCTTCTTCAAAAATAAGTCTTCATTTGTTCAAACAATAGAAATGTGGAATGCCTCTACTTTTTTTACGATGCTCATACTTCCAAAGGAAATTTGCAGTGACAGTTTAAAATTATCTGATAGTTTCAACAAAGAAGTGCCGTTTCGTCTATTCCTTTCCCTGAAACAATCGCTATCGTCATAATACCATTAAATAAACATCTCAGGTTTCCTCTTCATATTAAATTCGATGAATAAAAAATCTTCAAGGTCGTCTGGCAATGGAAATTTGAAGGTTAAAGGAAAAAGGGACCACGGATTCAGTAACTCAAGTAATTTCAACGGACAAGATAACAGTCTGCCAAAGAAAAGGACAGTTGCATTAAATATTGAAAACAACTTCTTTACTTAACAACTGTGGTGAAGCCATAACAGTCAAAATAAATTTCAATTTCACGATGATTTCATCCTGTACAGTCTCGGACTCTGTAAATTATGCTGGCTCCCAGAGTGCTTTTCGCAATTACGGGGAAATTTTATAGGTACAATTAGTTTACACAGCCGAATCGAAGCTTGTTTGCAAAGGGAAGGTAGTTCTAGTAGCTAAACTTGTCCTATAAATCTAGATGCTTTTTCGGGAGATTCATTTCACAATTTAGATCCTCACCTGAAGGTAGCAGCACCTCCAAATATTGCCACCTTTCAGAAAATATACGACAGCTCGGAACCGCTGTTCTATTGAATTTGTACCACAGAGAAGGTTGGTTAAAAAATTAGATCCGCAGAAAACAGATACTAACCTGTTTTTATATCCACGGATACGGATATGAATCTTTTTGTTTAGAAATTATTTTGAAGAATACATCATCTTGAAGAGATAATTTCATACACAATGCGTGGAAAAAACTACCAGTGTTAACTTGCTGATCATGTATATTGCATGGATTAAAATATAATATAGGGCAATTAAATATGGACCATGGTCATGACCATTAAAAAAAATTATTTTGTAATAATTGTGTGAGAAATTATTCTGAATAGTTCTAGATGTGTTGACAACAGTTTATAGCCCAAGAGCTAGCAACGTTTTCGAGAAAGAATTTTAGGACGGCCGGTTATTGGCTATTTCGTTCCTTATTGAAATTAGGTAAGGATGCGGTAGGTTTGGCACCTGGGAGCAGTTGCGTTTAGTTCTGCGCATCTGGTCTGTCAAGGAAAAAATTAAAATTTTGAAGTCATTTTAGCATTATAAATTCAAAGTTGCCAGACGGTTCTGTTGTTGCTAACATTGCTATTGCACCGGACATACTTTTAGTTGCTCCTCGAAAACTTTGCTAGTTCTTATACAAGCTAGCAACGTTTTCGAGAAAGAATTTTAGGTCGGCTGGTTTTTGGTCAGGTTCTTAAAAATGCAACGGAATTTCACTCTGGCAAATTAATGTTGTATTCTTTGATTACAGAGCTATATCATATTACAATGACAGGCATACTAAAACGGTTTGAAAATTATCATTTTTTTTTTTTTAACTACTAAAAGTGTGTCTGATGCAAAGTTAGCAACAACAGATTTTGTATGTTTAAAGGATTACGGCCGATTACCTACACATAGGCTCTAGGCCGTTGGGTGGGGTGCTCTCTGTGAGGGTCTTTCTAAGTGATCCTAACCCGTATCTATGCTAAGTTTCGGAGGAAACCACGGAAAACTCCGAACGGTTAGGTCGGCGGATGCGACCTGGTTTCGAACCAGGCACCTACCATCTCCCAGTTCAGAGCGCTATGCCCCTGGTGGAGCCTAGATACAACAGAACCGTCTGGTAATTATACATTTATAATGCTAAAATGACCTGGAAAATTACTTAAAAAAGAATCAAATGTCTTAAAGACCTCAAATTTTCGTTTTTTTTTTCCCTTTACAGACCAGATCCTCAGAACTGAATGCAACCGCTCCCAGGTGCCAGACATACCGCATACTTACCTAACTTCAATACTAAACGAAATGTCCAAAATCCAGCCGACTTAAAATTCCTTCTCGAAAACGTTTTCGAGAAAGAGCTATTAAAAATACCTCTGGCGCAATGTTAGCAACAACAGAACCGTTTGGCAACAAATAAGTCTTTTTTCTTAGTAAAATTTTAATTCGTTATTAATGCAATAATACAAGTAAGCAAAATGTTACATTAACTTTACAGTGGCAATTAACTTTAGCGTGAAAGTTAAAATCTTTTCCTTCTATTTTTTTTTCTTTCTTTTGCTGCCAATTTTGAAATTCTATCCTCAAAATAGATGCCTTAGCTACGATGTTTTTCACTGACAAAAAATTGAGTCTTTTACTCTTCTTTATTTGTCAAATTCTGTTTATGACACAAAAGCACATATGGCTAAGAAAAAATCTTAATGCTAAAGTGAACTTGGGAAGAGATTTAGAAATTTCATCATTGGGTATACCAGAAAAATTTATAGGCATTTGCACTGTTTGACCTGAGTTCTTGATTGAGAACTATCAACTTGTTCCACAAAACATGGCACTTTTTTAAATAGGCATATATTTGACGTATCATGTGCCACATGGACTTGAACAAAAAAGCTTGTTTTGTTTGCCAACTCCTTTTACACTTGGCAATCTCCCTGCGGGCATTGAAAAATCCACGATCTTTTTTGCACATCTGATCCCAACAGGTCATTAATCTCCTTCCTCCCAAGAATAATATCTATCAATTTTTACCAAAAGAAAGACTTGTATTCGGCATACAGAGAAAAAGAAGTTGCACACACAGAGCACTGTTAATTCCTTTGAGCAAAAATATGGATGATTGAAAGCACAGTACATAAATAATGCACAGTACGGCCCTGGGAAAAACAGGTGGCTAAGGGTGAACTAGACAATAGCATAAGCTTTTTGTCAGAAGTCCATGATGCATCTTTTGCCATCCTTCGAGAGCTGGAACTCAGAGATATGAAATAGAAATAATCATCCCTTTGCTTTCCCTATGATAAAAATTACCAGGAATCAGGGGTGGAGCTGAGAACTGTCATTCTAGCTAAAGTATTTCATGTATGGTTACTGCCATATTGCATTCATTTCTTT
The DNA here is from genome assembly GCA_038373885.1 of Cheiracanthium punctorium. Taxonomy (NCBI): domain Eukaryota; kingdom Metazoa; phylum Arthropoda; class Arachnida; order Araneae; family Cheiracanthiidae; genus Cheiracanthium; species Cheiracanthium punctorium. The sequence continues at coordinate 95,222 of JAWZYV010012970.1, read as the reverse complement.
CATTCTTGCTGCTCTTGTAACCCTTAACCATGGACTTGGATATAGGTGATTGTGATTGTGTGTGATTACGGCAATACTACACTAGGGCGATCTGCCAAGGAGGGTGCCTTGGTAGGAGGACTTTCTAAAGGGCTCTAATGCGTATTCACGCTACATCTGGAGAAAACCTACCAAAACTCCAGACCGTTAGATCGATAGCCGTGTGATGGGACCCGAACCCGGGACCTTCACACTTCGGCCATCTACCATTTTCAGTGGCATATAACTACTGTCCATGGTGAGGCCCCTTGCATATAGGATGATCATCGACTAGTAGCAGCACCAGCCTCTCAAGGAAAATACTTGACCCTTTTTAATGATTAGCTACATAAGCTTCCTTTAGCAATGAGTCATGATGCAGTCTATTACTACTAACGGACACATGCACACAACATAAACTTAACAATTCCGACTCACAGACCTTACAGAAAAATTTGGTTTACCTCTTTTGGAACATGTCAGTAATTGTCCAATATCCAAGTCCGAGCCCTTACCCAATAACATGTCAGAATTACAAGTCTCCCAAATGATTTCCACCACAATCTGCACTTGCTTAGTTCCACTACTGATGTCATATGCCAATGGATAAATCGTGAAAGTCCTGAATTCTATCCAACTGTCCACTGGCTATCAACAGCTGTCAACTTGGCTATCCAACAACTGTCGATTCGCCAATCATTTGTAAAGGCAGTCATATTGTCAGATTCAAGGAGAGTGCTTCAATCTTTGTAGAATAATCATAATAGCTTCCAAAGAATCTTGGATTGTAGGCCTTTGCTCAAGGTAATTGCACACAGAATTTCCATCCAGTGGATGCCTGCACACAGTGAAATTTTGGGTGATGAAAAAGCTGACTCACTTGCTCAGAAGGGAACTTTTGAAATAGAAATACATTAAATGAACACGGTCTTTTTACTTGACTAAACTGTTTGTTAATCTTAAGAGAATACTTAAACAACAAATGATTCAATGTGTTATGGGTAAGTTAGAGGATTGTGGGAGGTCTGTTCCCTGTTTCCCAAGAAGTGGCTCTCTTCAAACATCTAACTGGATACGACTGTTTATGGAACTACTTCTACAGAATAGGAGTGGTGGATTCCCCAAACTGCACTTTATGCAGCTCCAATCATCCTGTGATGTGGGAACATCTGAAAAATTGTGTGGCACTTTCTGGTTGTGTGGATACTGCCAAAAAGTATTGGAGAGCAGGTGAACTAATAGCTTAGGCACTAATGTTCAGCATTTGTAGAGTAAAAAGTGTTGAATTCTATCACGATAATGAATATCTCCCTTTGATCACTAAACACTGGAATTTTTTGTGATCTACTCCACACATGTCCTATATCCCTGACATTGTACTATTGAAATATATATTAAAGCTAGAAGTCAAAGCTTGTTGTGGAGACAATTAGAACAGGCACTAGAAAAAACATTTGACAAAATATGTCGACACTCAATATAGTTCAACTCATCCATCTAAAATAAAAAAGCTCATATTCAATTTTTATTACATACCCAACTAAAATTTCATGCTCTTCTGGAAATGTGTGAAACTTTTGGCATTCGAAACATTTTGTTTTGTGTACACAGCCATTCTTGTATCTATACAGACAATTTATTTGTGAAAAAAAAAAATAAATAAACTATGTAATCTGGAAAAACTATTTTAAGGGAATTTGAATCACACTTTCTTTTCAAAGCCCGATGACCATGATAAATATGATGTTATATCGATTGCAACAGCTCACTTTGTCACCCAAATGATACACCTTTTTGACTCTCAGAAATAAAAGGGAGCTGAAAATAGCAAAAGATTGCTTGAAAATGAGAGAACCAGTGGATTTTCAGATTTTTAAAGTAGCACAGATTGTTTTTTACATTCTTATACATAATTATGAAAAATTTCAAGCGGATTGTATAAACGGTGTAGATATTATCATGCTTTTTCTGTTTCTTCTTGGAGTAATGGCGGTAAAATATTTATATTGAAGTGGTTACCAGGAATGTTTACAGAGTGAGTCAGGGATCATAATAACTATATAGTAAAGTTTTTATTTACTTAAAATTTTTTTGCTGGGAAAAAAAAAAATCCTTAGAGAGCAACAGGAAAGGATAATCGGAAGGATAATTTACTAAAATACACACAATTCTTTTAACAAATAGAATACAATTGTGAAATATTCAGATACTCCCTTTTTACATATTCCATCCATTTGGAAAGGCATCATACATAAACCTTGTAAATTTGTAGATCAGAATGTTTCCTGATCTATGTAATTAGACAGCGAAATAAGAAGCAAACAAAAATACAACTTCTCAATTTTATTTATTGTAACAAGTTTAAGATAATGAATATAAGATTCATTTTCAATGAAACATCAAAATTGATGAAAAATCTCAAAATTACACAAATGTACTCAAAATAAAAATTTACAAACAATATGCCGTATTAAAAGCTTTTTTAGGTCATGAAACTATCAAAAATAAATTTACAAATATACACCCGTGAAAAATATTTACTTCTATGAGTATTACAAAGTACGATTTGAACATTCTAAGATCAAATCAGAATTTTTCAACATTTTGCTAATAAAAAATTTACAAATGTAGCAACAAACAAATAAAAAGCTTTTTCTTTGAATGATAAACAAAGTAATGACTTAAAAAAAAAATGAATTCAACTTTAAATAAATACTTCTCAAAATGAATGTTATAAATATTGATGAACATGAAAATGATACAAATGAACTACATTACTTTAAAGAAACTTATTTGTTCACTATTCATATTAACACATGGCACATTTTAGTACATTATATTTAAACATGTATACAAGAAATACAACAATTAATCTATAACAATATATTTGGCATGATAAAGGGTAACATTTGCTTTAAGTAACAGAGACAGAAATTGCAGAGGTTTTGATAGATATTTTCACCTTCCTTCAATATTTTCAATCATGTTCAAACATGGGCGCCCATAGGAATTTTTCTAGGGGGGGGGGGCAAACTTAAAAAAACATTTCTAGGGGGGGGGGGGGGCAAATTTCAAACTTTTAACAAATTTAGTTCTGTTTTTGCAATTTGTTTGCATCATGAGACACTAACCTAAAACTCTAGGGGGGGGTTCAAAGTATAATTTTAAGAAGTTTTGAGTACTATTATGAATTTTATGGTAATTTCAACTTCTTAACTGCATTTGATACTTTGGGAAAATGCATCAAATATAAAAAGTTGAGTTTTTCTCTAGAGAAAGTAATTTAATTTGAAAATCCTTGATGTTTCTTGTGCCATAAGTAATTTGGAAATCACAAATAAAGCATGTTTGAGTTACTCGAACTGAATTTGAATAATACATTTATAAATGTTTAAAAAGTATTTATGTGAAGGATGAAAAAAAAAAAAAAAAAAAAAAAAGAGTACTGCCTACCTATCCCTTTTCTATTTCATAAGGATAAAATTATTTTCAAATGTTTAAATTTTGGTAGGTTTTCTATAGAAACCCATTTTCATCTTCTTTGTAACAGTCATTAAGAAAATTCATCATATAATGCAAATGAATTGAGTAAATTAGTGGAGAAATGTTTCTTGCTTTGAAAACACATCAGCAAAAATTTTTAAATGAGTAAAAAATGCTAGTTTACTAAGTTTTTCTTTTTTCTTCCCCAAAGTGTTGCACAGCAAAACACCCAAGCAAACAACACATTATTGTTAAGATGTGTGATGATTCGACATTTAGGAAAGCTTTGTGTTAATAGCATAACATATCACACAATATCCTTCAAAAAATTTTCTGTCTGTGTGTGTGTGTATGTGTTTTTTTTTTTTTTTTTTTTTTTTAATGTTATGATTTTCTAGGAACTTATTCTAATAACCAAAATATATCCACTTTCAGGTCAAAGTGGCTAGGTTATATGTTCCTAGACTGGTATTTGCTTTCAAAGAGCTTATCAAGAACAAGAAAAAAATCTCATAAGTGGATCAAAAAAATATATATATATATATACTCAAAATAGTGACAATATCATTTTTATGAGTTCAATTATGGTAAAATATTTTGAAATGGCTAAGACATTCAACTTGAACAATAGATATTTTTTTAGCAAGATTTTTAAATTCAACTAGTATTTTACTAGTAAAATGGGAAGAAAACGCATTCTATACAATGGAAAGATCGATGTAGTGATTGAATATTAAAAGTTTAAAAGATATTTTGTTAGTTATTTACAAGCAGTATATTTTAATAAATATTGAATATGATTAAGAATACTGATTAAGTCACCAAACTAAATGCTTCCAAATACAATTTTTCACTAGATTTTTACTAATATTTTTGTTTTGAAAAAAAAAAAAAAAAAAAAAAAAAGAAAAGATTAATTTCAAAAGCTAAATCTTTTCACAAACCAATATTACATGCACCAATGAAAATCAGAATAGGAATGCAAGCATGAAAATTTAAAATACAAAACCTCAAGTCTGAAGAAAGTAACAATTAAATCACCATATAATAATCTAGAAAACAATTAAAATCATTTTAAGCAATATGAAATATACGCCTTTTTCAAATATATGGCACACAAAATTAAAATACAAATTCATTCCTAATCAGGACGTTATCATCTTACGGCTCTTCTGACAAATATCATTTGAGATTCAAAGCAAACAAGTACATAACAACTTTTATTTATATGATATAATTAGTTTGGAAACAAAAGTCACCATTGTCTTATAGGGAGTGAAAGTGCTCATGGCATTTTGTCCCCGAAATAAAATCTTCAAATGATATTTATTTCTACGCTTAATTAAAATCAACATTTTAAAACTTCTCTGATGTTTTAAAAGAAAACCCGTAACAACAAACATTCTGTCAACATATTTTAAATATTTACATAATACACGACTTTGGTAGAACAACTTATTCATAAATCTTAACAATGACAATGATACTTTAAATTAATTCACTATTATGAAAGAATTTTTCCTTCGAGGTGGTGTTTTACCAAAAGAATCTTTTTCATCCATCTTCTCACTCTTAAAACTATCACAAAATTGCTGAAAACTATTCTCATGATTGAAATTGTCACTAAGCTCTCGCAATTCAGTTTCATCATCACTTGTCACAAATTCCGCATCATCCAATGTATCAGTAATTGATATACTGTGCACGGGTGATGGCCCATGGATGCTAATCCAGTCCTTATCCCATGACAGCTGATTGTTAACTTCCCTTTCTTCATCAGGTAATATCACACTGGTGTCAGCATCTGTTACATTATATAATTCAGTGATTTTGACAGACTTGTCTTCATCTACGTAGTAGTAAGACATAAGTGCTTCATTTCTTGCAGGTAGTACATTGCTGATATTATCCTCCGACGAAAGATGATCGTGGTGTTGCATGTACTCTCGTTCCATACTCAAGGCTTTGTTTGCCAGTTCAATTACATTCAGCTCATTATCCTCCTCTCCTAGGGACTGCAGGGCTTCCACAACAGTCTTATTTACATCTCTGGTGGAGACTGTGGGTGTTAGATCCACAGTGAAGCCAAATTGCATGTTCCTTATGACGCGTTCTGGGTTACTGATTTCAGTCAAAGATTTGCGACGAACACGCTCATCATTTGCATTTGGAATCCTAGTATGGAACCCAGCATAGGACTTTCGCTGTTGTTTTTTATCTGAAGCAGGTAATAGGTAAGAAGAACTTTCAGGCATCTTGAAGGATATCTTGCGTTTGGGTGCTTTCTCTTCTTCAGTTTTAATGGTGCATGTTTCGCGGGGTTCATCATTTTCAAGCGGAACTGCATAAGATGAAACTATATTGTCCTCCGAGTAATCAAACTCAGTAATAGCAAGCTGGCATGAAAATCTGTAATAATAAATGAAAACTTAGAAAATAGAAAAATAATAAAGTCACACATACAAATTGTAATTTGATTTGAAAACAATTCATTTGATCAATATTTTCACAGATCACCGATAATGGCAAATTTTATCTTATTACATCATTTTTCTATAAATTATAGTTGAAAATTTTATTTATCATGAATATTCCTTGAAATACACATTATTAAACTTTGTTTCTTTTTTATGATACAAAATACGAAATAATGTAGATTTTATATTTGGGTACATATTTTCTTTCATCAGATGGCTCAAAACAATAAAATTTGTCTCCAGTATCGGTCTCATATGATTATATAAAAGAAAAAGCCAAATTTTGCTTTTCTGATAAAGTCCCCCCCCCCCCCTCATAAGATTACTGGGAATATTCAGCTGCATCTATCTATCAAGCTTTAGTTCAAGCAAGAATTTTATGCTCAAAGTGCTTACATCTCTTCAGAAATTTAAGTGTGAGGGAAAAAGAAGATATCAAAAATAGCAACTGTAATGAAAGATTAAGACAGAACTAACATCCTTAAACAGATTATGGTGTTTTAAAAAATCATTCAACTTTTTTAAACTAAAGACTCCAATCATGCAAAAGATTTCGACAAAATTAGAACTTCTCTTGACAAGCTTTATTACCAAAGATTACAAGTAGTGTATCAATAAGACTTATGAAACATTTAAGAAAAGATCTTAAACATATAAGAATTTTTCATTATTTCCTTGAACAATTAAAAATTTGGACAATTTTTGTACTTAATTTTTTTTTTTTTTTGAAAGCTGCATAAGATATGTAGGTTTACTGTTAATATAAGTGCATAATGTATTTGGTGAAGAAGCATTAATTCTTTTGCGTGTTTGACATCATGGATTTGTTTTTAAAGCAATTCAAAAATCTTGTGACTCTTACTGTTTTTTAAAAAGAATCATATGGATAACTAACATTTAAGACTAAATATGCATACTAAAATTAAAACCTTAAAAATTCATAATATGGAAAAACAAGTCGTTTAAAAAATATATACCTAATAGATATGTACATATTTATAAACTTACTTAGCACTATAAAGATGTCTGTCTCTGTCAACTTTACTAAGAGTCTGTTTGATAAGGCTATGCACAGCACTAATTTTAGATTGCATTTCATTTCTAAGATCAGGAAGTTTGTCATACACTCTGCAAGGTAAAAGCAGAAAAATAGTAAAACATTTTATACCAAATGAAGTAAAATAAATTTTACACCAATGATACCAAATTAAACAAATAAGAAACACTCACTTTGAAAGAACAACTAATGTAATGTCTACAGGAATGGCCATAGGAACTATGTACGGCTTTCCGAGGTAAGAGAGCCACTTAACTGGGGTGAGTCTAAACAACCAATTAATAAGACCTTTATTGACATCCTCACAAACTTCTTCAATTGCTAAAGAAAAGAAAAAAAATCCAGTTTAATTACTGATTAAGAATTGTTGAAAAAGTTAAATATATTTTATCAACTTCAGTTTCATTTCTAAGTGGAGTATTTCTAAAATATAAGAGGAAAGCACAGCAAGAAAATATAAATAATAACAGTGTAAATCATCTCACAATACCAGCCACATTTAGTGTAAGAAAATACAGAAGTAAATGCACTTTGTGTTTAATACAACGTGTTAACTCTAAGTAACTGGTGTGAAAAAGAGAGGTTTATGAAATTACTACAGTCTGATTTTACTGGTCAATAGGAACATATTGGAAAATATCCAATAAAGAACATATTTTTTGGCTTAATGGAATATTCTTCAGTTTACATACATGCCTTCAGAATTTTTTTCTGAATTTACATTAACCCATTCATAAATACACAAAACTGCACATTTGTCAAAACTGTTATAATGAAGATTTATGCTTTGTTTTTTAACACAATTTCTAACAATAGTTATTCATCCACAGAAAAGTATGATACGTAAAGCAATGTAAGTAACTGTGTGCCTCCTACAATGTTCTTTTTATATTCTGCATACAATAAAATACTTTCCAAATGGGAACAGCTGTATATTTTCTATTCAAATTATTTTCCAAAAATCCTTCATCTTTTAGAAACTTAAATATCTATGCAAAAGCAAATTTAAAATATGACACACAAATATAACACTTGTGTATCTTCAGCTTAAGCTCATGTGACAGAAATTGTATATAAATGAAATGCTAGAGAATTTTATAAGAGAAGCATACTATATGGCATTAACTAATGGCTAGAACTATATGGCATTAAAATTTTCACACAGACAAATTTTATAATATTCCATGCTAATCTATCTATATTTGTAGCAAGCACTATTTTTACTTTACATGTTTTCCTCTAAATTACAGTTGGAAAATCAAACTCTGGATCAAAATTATTAAAAAGAAAGAAGGGGGGAAACCTCTAGTGTTTAGCAAATGCTGCAGCAATTAATTAATGCCTTATTGTAAATATTTTTAAATTAAAGATATGATACAAATCACTTATGATAATCTAACATAGAAGTGATTTCATTACTTAATCTAACAGTGGTAAAAGATAAATAAAAATAACTATAATTACCTTTCATTATGTTTAAATTCCAAAAATGTATAGCAAAGTAATAAAAATATTGTTTACAAATATCATAAAATATTTAATGGTACATATTTTTAAAAAATTCAATACAGAATATAAAACATATTTGATAACTAACTAAAAGTACATGAAAAACAGACTAATATAAAAAATTAAATGTCTCAAATTTCTAATGATATGTACTGGCAGTTTCAAATGGAAAAAACTCTTTTATGAAAATTACTAATTTCAACAATATTCTTTAAAATCACTTCTTAACCACATTTTAATAGAACAATTCTAATAAAGAATCAGTGTTTTTTTATATATGCATTATTATTTTAATGATACATAGACTTTCAATTGTTAAAGTGGTTTTTCATCATCAAGTTTCCAGGTACTAAAATTAATCTCAAATATTTTAAGAATGGATGCAATAAAATATTTACAAAACAAAATTATTAAAAGCAACAAAGCTAAATAGATGCCTAGCTTATGATTCATTGGTAGTATATGTCTTCCATAACATAAGTACTTACTTTAAATAAGTACTTACAGTTAATATATCAAACACAATTAAACTCAGTTACGTCACTGAAAAGATTCAATAATTATTTGTGACTCTATAACGAGTTACACTGATAGGAGCAAGTCAGGTGGTACTGAATATTTCAACGTTATAAGAGAGTCGTAACTATAACCGAGTTCAGCCATATTTGTAGCTGAGCCACCCTCTTAACTAAAATCAAGCGTGCGCCAATGGTCTGTGCTATATATATATGAGTCTCGCTATTCCAGAAATACGCGTATTTCAAACGCAGTTCAGAAAAAACACTGATTTTTTTTTTTCACTTAAAAGCAGGAGAAATTTAAAAAGACGTTTGTGGAAAAAGGTACATTTATTTACGCTTGAAAAAATTTGAATGAAAGATGGTTACTTACAGTATATGTCAGCTCCGTTTATACAATCCCTGCACTTAATTTATGCCTTAACAAGTCAATATTATTCATGAAATCCAACTATTCTGAATTCCCACTAAACCGAACAGTGTTCAGTTCCAATTAATTTGGAATAGCGGGACTCGGCTGTGTATTTAGAGATTTTAAATTAATTTGAAAGTAATGCAAGTTTTGGCTGTAAATTTACATAGTCCCCCATCGCTTCTGAATAAAAGAGTCAAGTAATGTATAAAATTCAGATATATTAGCTTCAGTATGCTGGCCCCCCTCTTAATTTCTTAATGCTTTAAAGCATTGTGGTCCTATGATTTGAAGGGTGTCCCCCACCCCTAAATCAAAGCTAGTTGTTTTTAAGTCAAAATCTTACAGCATATTCTTGACTGTTATACTTAAAAATTAATGAGAATATAATGCGAAGAAACATTAATGAAAAATAATATAGTCATAAAAACACAAAAATTTTCCCTAGCTGATTTCAATTATTATGATCATCGTTACTTGCATGTTTTTTAACCATGTAATGAAGGTAATGTTTTTCATGCTAGAGAGAGGGAAGGAGGGTGAATGTTACTTTAATTCTGTAAAAAGAGAAAGATTTTTACCATTCACAACTACAGCTGGTAAATTACTAGTGTGAGCTTCCTGTCGTTTAGTCTTGCATGCAAGGCAGTCATCAAATATATGTTCACTTCCTCTAGACTCAATATCACTTGATATGCTTTCAGAACTTGTTTTTGGATCAGCTTTTGACAACTTAAGACTAGACTGTACACCTAAGCATCTTGTACAAGAAATCACATCTGAAAATGAAGCTTTCTGTTAGCAAGTTGAAGAACGACTAATAAAAGTACTTCATTTCAATATATCAATTAAATTAACATAGTTTATACTAGAGATAAATTTAATGCCTCTCATGGCATTAAAAATAAAACATATTATACATCAATCATATACGGCTTCTCTTTTCTTTTAATATAAAAATAATAATTTTAAAAAACACATGTAATTTATTGACAAAATTTAACATATATTATGGCATTGGAATATGAATTTTAATTTAAATAACTTACATAAATTTCACTACTTTTTTCAGTAATATTTTTTAACCAACTGATTTATTCAGCTTTTATTTGGCTAATATCGGCATTAAATTTTATTATTATTTAAAAATGTTATGACACCCTTTCTTTTAACTACCCGATTTCAGTTTCTCATCCTATCTGGAAAATTGCTTGTCTTTGTTTATGTACTTTTCATAATGTTATAATCATTTATCAAATTTTATTTTTTATCATTCTGAAAACTTTGAGTTTTGGACAAATGCTCTTCTTATTGAGAACCCTTCAATTGTTGAGGCATTATAGTTCTGACATGGAGACTTATGTACCAAAATCAAATAGTATGTACTTCTTTTGTTAAACATAATTTAGACAAAACAAATTTTAAGAATTAGACAATTAACTTTTCTTAAACAAAATTTTGTTGTCAAACATATTAAATAAATAAAACAAAATATATTAAAATTGAAATGCAAAGTGAATATACATACTTTTCCTCTGGAGGTATTTTAAAGCATCATCAAAACCTTGCTGGCACATTTTGCTCAAGATTTCTGGCTTTGGTGGAAATAAAATTCGGTAAAAACGATACATGTTTTCAGCTGAAATCTTAAAAAAAAAAAATTAAAAATCAGAAGAAAGGGGAATGTTTTCAAAATATTATCGTTAAATGTTTTAAGTATTTTTTTTTAAACTAATTGTGCTTTGATAAGAAGCTTTTTAAAAGCATATAACAAATAATTTTAAAATTAGAAGCAAACAAATATGTTAGAAATACAGTCAAGGAGTGGTATACCATAAAATATACTAATTAATGCCTAAGGTGCTGGGATTTAAAGTATGGGAATAACCAAATTTAAATTATCAAAAGCCGCTCAGTGTTTTTATAAAATTTTTAATCAATTTAGTAAAACATTTTTATTATAGAATAATATGTGATTTTTTAAAAATGGGTTGAAATATAATGCCATAAAATTATAACTTTATACTTACTGCAATACTCGTATTGACGATATTCACTTGTAAAATATTGCAGCTTTTATCTTGGGGGCATATATCATGTTCACCTGCGAACGGAGATACGGTAATTGTGTTCTCATCTAAAACAGGAAGGTTGTCGCTCAGTCCACCATCCACATATTGCTGAAATGATAAATAGGAATCGTATGAATAATAAAAGAAGGGAAATAAATTATTCTTATATTCAAGTCCCACGCAGTGGCGGATCCAAAAAGGGAATTTGAGGATCACATCTCTCATGATTACACTTGATTCTAAAATGTTGTCGAGTTGTTTGGGGGAGTTTAACCCATCATCGAACCCAAGTTTTAATTGTTCGTTCTCATCACTGAAAAGATGCAGTGGGAAACTTCCCTCCTGTGACCCGTGTTCCCTACAGGCATGGGTCTTTAAATGCTACGAAGCAACCTTGTCACAGAAGGATGTGTCTTCGCCGCTGTGTTTTTCATGATGAGAGTTAAACGTAAATTCAAGATTAAAAATTAATAGAAAAAAGAATGACCTATCTGTAACAAAATGCCACATCCCTAAAACTTTTCTGATCTGCCACTGGTTTCACATCGTTTACTAGCTGTTATAATTACATGAATGAATAAACTAGTATTGGATGATATGGCAAAGTACTTACCACACCTCTAAATTTAGGAGGTTTGATCCCAGAATAATATGGAATAAAGCAGCTGCATATTAAGGCCTAAATACAAAAATTTCAAATTAGAATGAATGAACAATACGCAGTTTAAGTGATGTTACAAAAGCAATTTAAATTAACGAGCTAAAACACACACACACACATATATGCACAATATCAAACGAGTTCTTTGACAGTGACATAACTGAGCCAAAACTAAAAACAAGATTATTTTTTATGCTGTATTTTTATTTTAAATTTTGAAACTATCATTTTTATTAAAATATATATATATACAAGTTACTACACCAGTGGGTTACACCTGTGTGATTGACATAAAATTCTCTTAATACATTCAAACGTCAGTCACGTTTCAAGAAAATCAATAACAACCAATGCTGCTGGCCATTCAATCGAATTAATGAACCTTGAAAGTTGAATACAAATAGTGAAAAGGGATAATACATAAACTTGCTCTCAAACAGCAGAAATATTAGGAATTAAAATGATAGATATGATGTCGGAGAAATAATCCTCACAATTTTGATAATTTTTCTAAGCTATTTGTTATGTGGAATGCTATACATTATTTTTTGTATCACTTACTACTGTAACAAGCGGAAATAAATTGCGCATAAAATAATAATCGTTATCTTAAAATTATTAAGCTGGCATAAGTTTTCATTCCCCCCCCCCCTCCCTTGACGTAACCCTTTTTCAAAGCTCCGATTATGTGGAAAGAAAGATTGTTTGTATAAAACACTTCCTTCTCATTTTATCAGCTGACCATGAAAATGCATTCAGGAAACAAAACAAAGATACACAGCACTCCGCTGCTCTTCGACGAATCGGTAAACAGACGATTAAAAAAAAGAAAAAAAAAAAAAGTGACAAGACTTCTTCAAAATCTTAGTAAACAAATAACCGCAGATAAAAGGCGACCTTATTTCATACAACTGAAGACGCAATATAATATTCAAAAATATTTATAAAAATTGGATCCAGGTGTATATAAATAACATTTCTCTAGAAAAAATTTTAATATATTTCTAGATAGTATATTCTTTTCTTTTTCGGATGGTTAATACAAAATAATGAAATAACAATAACAAAGAAAAAATTAACAAAATAATCTAATAATAAAGGCAATTTTTTGTGGCACTTGCTAACACCTATCCTGTTTCGTTTGAAAGTAAAGATATTATAGGTATGGCTTTTTGGTTGAGGAATACGGACAAATCACAATAAAACTCAAAATGCCACTCTACCAATAAACTTTATAAACATTAAACATGCACATCCGCAACCTAGTTTATGGCTAAGGGGTAGCATGTGCTCTTTCCATGCGGTCGACTTAAGTCCAATTTACGGTGGATGCATGCTAGTCAAGAGTAAAGGATATTGTCGCCACGCAGAAATGTACAGCAGCTTCTCCAATTTTCTAGAAGCACCACCCATTCAACATCCATACAAAAGAGTAAGAGACAATTTTAATGTTTTCAACCTGAGAGCTATTCTGAAAATGGAATTATTTAATAAAATAAAACGCACGGGTAGAATAACTACCATGATTAGCATTATATCATCAGTTATCAACAGCAAGCCATCTATTTTGCACATAAATACAAAAGGATGTAGAAAACATTCTTGCACTTTAGGCAATCTTTCTTGGAATCAACAACCCATCTACAAAATATCATCTAAACCTAGACTCATGAAGCCTCGCAATCTTAGGACACAACAAGCTATTCTGTATTATATTATATTTTAATATCATAGAAATATTTTAAAATCTGTATCATTAGGAAACAAATTCTTTATTTGAAAACAGTAGTACTATGCTTTTGGTGGAATTATTACCGCAGGTTAAAATGTTAAACCTTGTACTCTCCAACCCCTAAACTTTGTTCACGAAAACTGGAGCTTTAAATACCGATTTATTTGCTACGATTCTGTTTCAACCAAACGATAATTTGCTGGACACATAACTGAAAACTAGAAGAATAAAACATTGCGAAATCGCTAGAACCTACAGGTTTTTTTTTTTTTTTTTAATATAATGAGATTAGAGAAAAAAGAAAGCAGCGAGCAGTGGTTTCGGCTAATTTCTTTTTATTTATTTATTTATATTTTTATCTAAAGAACGTGGGGTGATAATAGATGGTAAAATAATACTACACACTGAGAAATAACACCCAAAATAATAAAAATAAAAACGTTTCTATTCTTTGTGTTTTTGCAACATCCGATTCACAGATATCACAAAATTATCACTTTTCAAACCAAGTAACACCATCATCACAATAAAGTCCCTTTATTGGGCTTTCTGCTTGGCTGCGAAAGCAGGACCGACAACACCCGAATGGAAAACACACACCCTGACAACAGGTCAACCTGCAATAATAGCACAGTCACGGTAGATACAGTATTTTATTTTTATTTGATAGTTTTCATTTGTAAGAGGAATTGTAGGAGAAAGGGAATAGAAGAAAAATTCGTCTACAAAGACTCGAAATAGCAATTAGCAGGACTGCAATTAAGGAGGTGTAAACGGGGCACATGCCTCAGGTCCCAAGCTGAGGAGGCACGAATTAAGGTTCTATGAGAACTTCTAATTGATTTTGGCTCCTTAATTAAGATTTGCGTCCCAGCTAAAGTAAAGTCTAGTTGCGGTGCTGTTAATTATAAATCAAATTCTTTAAGGAGAAAAACGTTTTCCTTTCGTCAGCAACTGAATTATGGATAAAAAGTTCTCTGTAGAAATCAACCAACGAGGCCATGTATTCAAGTGGTTCACCTCAGATTTCGCCCACAGTCGAATTCCCGCCCCTTTATCCTTGGTCAATTTCTAAAAAAGGGAAAATCACTGGTTTTCGACAAATTGAAGAAGTTGAAATAATTAAAATTTTGTGAAATAACACATAAAAAGGTACTCATAAACAGAATTATGTTTCGGGTGATACAACAAAGTTCACCCTTCTTCAGCTGAAAAGAAGTTCCACAAGAGGAGAAGTGTGAGAACTAAAATAATAAACATTTTTGAATCACCCGAAACGTGCGTTCTGTCGATGAGTAGCTTTTTATAAAGTTTTAATAAAATTAAAATAAAAAAGAAAGAAAGAAAAGTTTCATAACACTTATTGTATTTTGTCTTTCATATTAGAGAAAGTTCATCCGATTTGTTACAAAACCAAAAAATTAAACAGTGGTTATGTGTGTCTGAACCTGTATGCGCATTTATCTATGTCTGTTAGCTTATGGCACTTTCCAACTGGGCAAATCCTTAAACGCCGAAAATGGGAAGCTTCAATGAAGAAAAACGGGGAGTGGAAATTTGACAGTCGGCGAGAAAGGAGACACCTTCCCCTTACTAGTACAACAGAATGTACCTGCTGATGTACTTAAATATGTTTTATTTCAAAATGTTTAGCCAATTCTTCTTTGTAACTTTAACTAAGGATAATGATAAAAAACTACGGAATATTTTTCATCGACTATTTGTGAAGTCTCATACAAGATTTTCATCTCTGAATAGTGACTAAATCGAATTAAGAATTTTGTTTGCAACTCTAAGAATAGCATGCATAATTTAAGTCTATAGGAAATAAAATTTTCGTGTCATTTTCCTAAGCAGAATACTCAAGCGCACATATTATCAATGACATTTTGTAAGTTGCGCTCATTTTCCTATGTAAGATATTTAGTTACGAAAATTACATAATTCAATTTCTATTCCCTTGGATATCAAACTAACAAGGTTCGATAAAAAATGAGAAATTTTCCATTAGTATGGGCGCACTTGCAAGTACTTAAAGCACTTCATAAAAGTATTCAAGTGCTTCAGAAATTGCATAATCGTTTGTGTCATCCACAGACTATTAAACACTGATGCATATGGGGATAAGCATAAGATATTTTTTTCAATATCAGATCTGTACCATGAAAACAAAACGCCCGCCCTTGAAATCGTCCAATGAGAGCTTATCACCGCGAAGGAGTGTCTCATTGAGTTAGCTTCCTGAAAACATAATCAAGGTCATATTATTACGTTGTAGCTCAGTTTCCAGCTGGTTGTTCAGACTGCTTTACATGAACTGAACGCAGCAGAAATGTTTGCTATAAAAACAAAATAAGTACCTACGTCGAATAACAAAAATTTTCTAGCAATTATATGAACGCACAGTTTTTCTAGTTTTAAAAAAGTGGAATGTATGTAGGGATAACGATGCCTAAAGGTCTCTTCCATATCCTTAAAAATTTTAACATTACACACTGTAATGAAAATTTTACACAGAACGGGCGGGTACATGGCCAGTAGTGTACGCAGGGAAGGGGTCCTAAGTAGGTAAATGTCCATAAATTTTTAATTCTAAACATAACGATTAAACGTCTGTTAACGTAAAAAAATACGTTATATAGCCCCTCCTTAAAAAAAAAAAAAAAATCTACGTACGCTACTGTAGACAAAGTAGTCACAGTAAATGACTTCTTATTTACAAACATAACAAAGTTACAGAGCAAATTATACTTGAATTAATAATAATAATAAACGCACTCAGCTATTACTCTCGAAAATGCAACTATCCGTAACAGTTAAGGGGGTCGATCCAGGAATTTTTTCTAGTGTTCCATTTTCGTGAAAATTGCTTATTTTTGTGAATTTCAATACTTATTTTTGTGAATATTCATGCCAATTTTTAATAAAGTCCCTTTTTTTTTGGTTAGAATAATTGATAAAACAAATTAAAATATAGGGTAAAATGCCAATGAAGGATTGTTTTATCGATTGTATTTTTGTGAAGGGGCCGTTTTTTAATCGATTGTAATTTTGGGAAGGGGTCGCAAAACGGACCCCAATTTTCGTCTGCATCGACCTTGAGTTATGGGAGTTTTATAAAAAGCCGTTTTTAAAGTTCATAATTCAGTGAATAAATTTGAAAAAGGTCCGAAATTTCTGATGTGAGCGTTTGGTTTAAGAACAGTTTATGATTTTTTAAGATTCAAGCTTTGATTGGTTTCAGCGAAACGAACTTTCTGAAATGCCATTTAAATAATCTTAATGGCGTACATCTGGAACTACAGAGGATTTTAAGCCCCATTAAGAATTATTGATATCATATCATTAATGTCTTTGAAGTAAGAGTAGAATGTAGGAACTCTAAAGAAGGCTAAAGAACTCTTTCTTTCGATTCTTGTGATTAACGGTAGATGTTCTATATGCATCCATCATAATTCCACATCCAAGCAAGCTGATTGAAGCAGCTTCTCAGAGCGTTATCGATTCGAACATTTGTTTTTCACGGTCAAACGTACGCAAGGTCAGGATGCAGCAATACGCGGCTACGGCAGTGCTTCTGGGTTTCTCTTCTCATACAAAGCGACCCGATAAACACACCGTTGTACTTAAGAATTTTCGAAGATCTTCATAATAACAGCTGCTCTGACTGATTTTTATCTGCACACCGATAAACACACACCCCTTTTTTTCGAGGTCACCGTGCCGCGATAAAAGTCACGAGAGAATAATGACGCAAAAACGCCGATAAAGCACAAACAAATCAGGAATCATTGGATGGAGTAAAACAGGCAAAAGAGATAACAAGCTTTAATAAACATAGAAAAACTGTTTTACTTGTGGGAATCTGAAATAAATATTAAGATAAGATGTACTACGATACTTAACACGATGACATAATTAAAATGCTTTGGGGGGGGGGGGGGGTCTGATTTATTATTTCGTTGACATAAAAATATTGTATTGCTTCTTTCAAAAATAATGAAATTTTAGCCCAAACTGAAAATGGCTGTTAAATATTAAAAGAAAGAGCTATTGTTTATCCCAATATTACTTTAATAAGGATACGCAAAAAAAAAAAAAAAAAAAAAATGGAAGGTTGTAGAATTTTTTTATTACCACGTTTCCAAGATTTGGGGCAACCTGACTCAAATTAGTCACCTCTGAATATGTTGAAGGAACTTGGAAATACACCGTTAGCCTCTAACAGGCTGTAGTTCTGAGGAAGAAGGAGGATTCATACTCGTCCGAAAGCTATATACTACACTGTTAAAAGAATTAATTCAACATTTCACAATAAAATGGTACGAAATTAGCTGGAGCCTTCCCATGGAGAAAGATTTCAGCATGATGTGGATTCATTCATCGGTATAAAAACCCATTTATGGTGCAGTTTCTCCATTGAAAGGTTGTAGCTAATTTAGCAATATTTTATGGTGAAATGTTGAACAACTTCTGTTAACAGCGTACACTGGTTATCATGAATAAAGGCAAAATCACAAAAATGACGATTATTCAAAAAAGTTACATGTAGAATATAATGAAACTGACCTACAGTATACAACAGATAGTAAGTTATAAAATAACATGAAAAGAAATTACCAGGCACTTACGGTGTTATAGAAATTCGATTATGTGTAAATTTAACAAATTGGATGTATCGGTTCGGCATAGGAAAAATACCTTCAATATAGAACATGATCCTCCCCCCCCCCCCTAGAAGCAATATAGCATCTAATCTACAGCGATGTGTGATATTATCAATTGTGCAGTCTATGAGTTCCGCTGGAAACGAGAGCCATTGCTCTTGTGCAAAGCAGTTGCAAGCGTGGCAGGAGTATGAGGAGGAGGACTGAGAGCAGCTATACGTCTTCTAAATCACCCCAGACATGCTCGATAGGATTTAGATCCGGTGATCGAGCAGATCACTTCATACACTGAATTGTTTACTGCCGAAGATAATCATCCACGATGCGATCCCTGTGCGGTCTAGCATTATCGTGCTGAAGCAGGAAATCATCACGAATTGTCCTGGCATAAGAGAGCACATAAGCATCATGAATGTCACCTATCTCTATATGTCTGAGCATTCACGGTTCCACGTGGAAGGAAATGGAGGTCTGTACGTGTGCCCAAAGAGATTCCACTCCAAACCATTGATATCAGACACTGCCTTCTGCGTATTCTTTTACGGATGTTTGATGGAGTGTCTGCGTATTCTTTTACGGATGTTTGATGGATTATAACGAGTTCCAGGTTCTCTCAAACAACGCCTACTATTGCTTTGTAGGCTAAACGTAGACTCTATACAGAGAACAGCCCTCCACTGATCAGCCATTTAGTGGACATGTTGATGTGCCCCCCTCAAACTCCCTCTTGTGATATGACATGACTTGAGCTTATTGCACATTGGGAACACACTAGGTATTGTACAGAATATCTGCAAGCATATATTTTTAGAGTTCTCTTACATTTATTTTTACTTCTAATCTGTCTTTTTCATTACCAAATTAGCTTCTTTCTTTTTTTTTTATTTAATCGAAAATTATAGTTAACAGTTTTTTGGGGTATTGGCCCTCTGATGATTCTACCCGATTGGGGAGGATGAATTTATCACACAAATCATAAATTCCGTACATTTTTAAGGTAATTCATAATGCATTTGGGTAATTTTACAAAAAAATTAAATTGTAATCGTAAAATCAACTGTGTTTTCCCACTACAGTCAGCGCATGAAAATAGCAGACAGTGAAAATTAAAGTTTAAACTCTTTGTAATATATGATCTGATAATAAACTGTTTCAAAAACAATAAGGCATGTAGAAAGATTACTTTTATTTGCTTGTAAGTGTGTCCAAGAGAGAAGGTGGCGGCAGCATGAAAATAGGCTCTAGGGTAGGGGTGTACAAACTTTACACCGCTGAGGGTCACCAACTTGCATTGTAAATGAAACAGCTACAGTATAAACCTGAGGTAGCAATTTTTCACTTCGCAAGTGCTTTTTTTTTTTTTTTTTTTAACCAAAATTTTTGTAAGAAAAGCAAAATAGCAAAATAAAAATATTATAAAAATGTCTAAAAACCAATAAAAATTGAAAAAAAAATATACCCTTCTCCATGGAAGCGCTATTTCAGTATTTTCTAAATGAATGAAAATAAATTGAATTTTTTTCAACCAAGCAAACGCTTAGGCTAGTTCAAAAATTAATATGAATTAACAAAAATAAAATAAAAAAACTTTTTGAATAAGGTTTCAGTTTAAAATTGCATTAATTATCACAGATTTTTAAAATGTGCATTGCGTTTAATACAAACAACATTAAAAGTAAACTCTCTGGGCTACACTTTTTTCTTTTTTATCGATATAAATTTTTGTGGGATAGGGGAAGCTGGATTTTAGCAGCATTTTAAAAAAACATTTAAATCAAATCATAACCAAATGCCATCCTGCGGATCCAAAAAAATATTCTGGGTCGAGGGGTCACAAAAGTTTCTCGATTTCTTATAAATGCATTTCGATTTCCAAAATTAATAAATCTTAAGAAGTCTAAACTTGGCTCATCAATTGAAGGCAGCACATGCCCTATACCCTTCTCTGGATCGATCAATGGATTTGCGAAACTTTCATGCCACTGCTGAAATGAAAGAAAATTGTTTTTGTCCGCATACCAGCGCGTGTGGACACGCGCACTCGTTTGGACTCATTCAGAACTTTCTCAAAGTAGTCTTTCCTGATAAGACAGGAAAGAAAAAATAATGCTAGACTTTGTTTGTTTTTTTTTTAAACTCCTAATTCTTTTTTAATTTTAAGAACGGTAGCTGATCCATCAAACTGCAACAGTAAAAGTTTGAAGAAGTCTAGATGGGCCAGAAGTGAATACCTCGAGGGCCACAGTTAGTGCACCTCCACTTTTAAGGGGGCCTCCCCCCGGGCTTTAACCCTTTAACGCGCAGTGTTGCCGCTCTGGGAACACCAAACTCTGACGTTTTGACTGTTGTCAGTCAAGAAAATAGATTTTATTTCTATAAAAATAGTTGGTGACATAGCTCCACGAGAATCCTTTACTTTTTAGCACGTCATTTAACGTACAAAAAATGGTCACGATTATCTTTAACAGCACTGACATCTTCTTAAAAATGGAAGAATGTGAGAACATCCGGATAGATTGCCCAATGCTGAAAAAAGGGCAGCCGTTGCCATCGCTCGACTTAACTACCAGCAAGATGGCGGACGATCGAAACGTTCATCGCGTAACGTTTCGATCGTCCGCCATCTTGCTGGTAGTTAAGTCGAACGATGGCAACGGCTACCCTTTTTGCAGCATTGGGAAAGGGTTGCGCCTCAAAGGGTTAAAATTAAGTGCCAAGCCTCGTTACTGGCAAATTGGTGTCTTCCTCACCTGTATAAGCTCTTCCCTGGAGTTGTATTCCGAGAGGAGGACGTTCTTTTTGTCGGATACCCGCGTCACGGAAATGAAGAGGCGACCATTGCACCTGAGGTGTGCGTCTGGGGGTAGGCCCTTCTCCAGGCTGTCGGCGACCAACTTGTTGAGGTCGAACCTCGGACTCAGCGGACCTAGGACTGGAGAGCGAGCTTTCACTGCCACTGACAGGATGTCGGTCGTAGTCTGACCTGCAGAGGAGAAAAAACAGACAACATCATTATTAACTCTTTCAAGCGCAACCGTTACTCAACGCTGAAGAAGTTCAGCCGTTGCCATCGCTCGAATTAACCACCATCAACATGGCGCCCATTGCGTGCCACAGAGCTAAAGAACTTTTTTGCACAACCAGCTGTGTCAAAAACGTGACTATGACAGTAAAACATGAAGCTGAAGAGTGAACTGGGGAAATGAGAATGATATGCCGTGGATAAATAGGTAAATAGAAAAATTGACATTACGTACATATTTGTACATTTTGCTATTAAGTTTAATGTTTTGCGTATCCAATAAAATGATGTGTTGAAACTAGTACATTGTAATAAATATTTTTTCAACACTCTGTAACCAGAATTTTTCAATAACCTGAACACAGCCTACAGCAACTAGTTCGGATTACTGAGTAAGCGCTGTATTTTGTCGTCTTAAGCAAGAATCTTCATTTCATAGAATAATACTTAAAATTTTTAATAAGTATCTTGATTTAAAAGAAAATACTGTACCAACGATAAAAGCAAATGAATATTTTTTTTTTCTTTTATGCTACCTTAATTTCCTAAAATAAACACTGGATAATTTTGGATATTGAAATCGTGGGCAAAATCGCAAACTTTTTAATTTATAAAAATAAGTATTATACTCCTTTAAAATGAATGATTACTAAGTTTTGGAGCTTGCATTTGTCTATATGCATGAAGAGATTGAACGAGTTTACAATATCAATGCAATATATGTTCTATGATTAATCCGATAAACAGTTAAAGCTACTAGACTTCATAGCTGCAGACAGGGCACTGTACTTTGAGCAATCCTTTTTTTTTTTTTTTTTTTTTTTTTTTTTTTTTTTTTTTCAATGCCGTCAAAAATACGAAATTTTTAATCACTAGGGGCCAAGGCCCCCAGACTCGCTACGCTCGCTTTTCGTATGAGGCATTCGGGCCCCTAATCGGGCTTATTCGTAAAAAAGACATAATTTCAACAGACAAAACCCGAAGATTGGATCAGATAGAATGTTACCAAGCTAATCTACACATTGCTTTGGTTCTTGCAACTTCATTGGTACATAAAAATTTAAACTTCACACTACAGTAGACCCCCTACCCCTCATAACACGGAAGATATTTTGTTATGGGAATCCGTGTTATACGGGTCCTGAGCTATACTCCGCCTGGATTGCGGACTCCGCTTATAATCGCTGGAGAAATTATTTGCACTCCTCAGAAACACAATGATATTTAATGTTGCCATTCAAAAGTTATATTAATTAGGAGCTAAAGCGTAATAAAATCAGAACATATGTTTCAGCTGTATTTTTAATAATGTAAAACCTATTCGACACCTTGCGAATTTGCCACCCATGGCGATTTTTCATTATTTGGCGACTTGCGTACATGTAAAGTTAATAAAAGCTACGGAACAGATAGAATAGCCTGCCACCAATGGCGACTTTTCATTATTTGGCGATTTACACATGCTCACAACTTATATTTACTATTCATTTAAGGTTACCGGAAAACCGTTATCCATATTTTCATTTACATAATCGTTTGCAGATTGGCGTACTTAACACCACGAATTATACCATTTCGTCGCGCTAGCAAATATCCAAAGTGTACTATAACTGCTATAATGGCATAGTTAACGCCGCCCAATATTTCTACTGGTAGCAAATAATCTAGCTGGACCGAACCGGCTTTAAAATAATCTGCATTTTAATTATTTTTCATTTTCAAGATATTAGTTATTCTGTTTAGAAAAACGAATAATCGCTAATTCTAAACTCCTGTTGTCTAAGCGAACTTACTATTTGAAAATTGTCAACTTTGTGTAACACATTTTGAGTTACTTATTTCATATAGTTTTTATTTTGGCGTAAAATGGGCGTAATTCTAACTCATGTTTGTAAATTTCACGCGATTCTAGATACTTGGAAACGCTTTGTTGCAAAGGAATGAATGATTTCATGCCAAATCTGGCAACCATTCGGTTTATTTTTTCAGTTTTTTATTAATATCTTCTAAAATAATTCGGCTAAGCTGATTTTCGAAATTTAAATCAGCTTAGAAGGTTCCTCGGAATTTTTCGAATCTGTGGGCACCTTAGTCGAAACTCAAATCCCTACGGTTTAGGAGGAGATAGGTCCACAAGATTTGACAGCGCCAGCGGCGGCGACAGCGGCCTTTACTTTTTTTTAGAATAGAGAGATACCTCGGCATTTCTGTGCAGTATAACGTAAGGGTCATTCTAAAAAATGTTAAATTATGTTTTTGTCAATGGTATATTTTTTTTAATTTTATTGGTACACTGATGTATACCAGAAAAAAAACTAGTAACAAAGAGTACATTAAACTAATATTTATAGAACAGAAATGTACTGCTCGGGTACCAGACTGTACATGTATTTTTTAGTCAATACAATTTGAATAATTGTGTGTAGTATTTAAATGTTATAGGATTATATTTATCTTCTAAATAATACGTATAAGCATTGTATAAGTTCATAGTAACTTCTTTTTTTAATATGGTGTCTGATAACAAAGTGGACAGTTGTTATTTTTTTAACCAAAAAACTAATTTTCTTTTTCACAATTTCAAAGTGAATGAGTTTTTCAATTTTGGTATATAAAATAGTTTTCTAGCCAACAATAATTAAAAGCTCTAAAAAAAAAAAAAAAATTTTTTCAATACATGTTGTAAGTGTAAATTTTAACATTTTTTAAAAGAGTGATCCGTATAAAAGGAAAATCGGGAAGGAAGGAGGGAGGGTAAGTGTCCTCTCAACTTTGTCATGAGACATATCCCCCCCCCCCCTTCTACATGCACCTAAAAAAAAAGATCTCATTATGCTTAAAGCAATAAATAAAACAGACTATCATTTTCTCAACTCATTAACCACTAAAATTGCAAGGCAAAGCATCATCAAGGGCATTCCTCGAAAATTCTATCTACTAGACAGATACAGGAAAAGGGGAAAAAATCAAAACTATACAGCATCCGCATTCAATCGCGAGTTTTATCGACAGCGATTTCGAACGCAGTATTTTCAGATTGACATCTGCAAATATTTCGTGGGTTAACACCTACGCCTGCAAGGGCTTATCTGCTCGACACTTCAACAGCGAGATCCCCAAAAACTTGAGATCTTCCGACAGTATCGGATTCTCCTTTAAACAGATTAGAGATTATGTAACATCACCCCACCATATAACATTCAAATAGCTAGTCATTTCCCTTTCATTATTCAAGAGTTTTTAATCTCTCACTTCAGAAGGATCTGATAAACGGCGACCTTCACCTGGATAACCAAAATAATCAACCGTACGAGAATGAAACGTTCTACTGCCGATGCCATATAGCGTGACGTTTGACGTCACAATGACGACAGGCGAGTGTAACTGGTGGAACGCACATGAGGAATCACGACAATGAACTCACCTGCAATTAAGAAACCATCATGCCATTCTCAGCAGATCTATTTGCCATTTCTTATGTTTCCAGAAATGATAAAAGCCACTTTTTTATTGTTAGGTTGCTAGTATGAACAGATATATTTTTCAAAACGTACTTAGAGCATAACCAGAACAAGTTATCAGATAATTGTTCTACACGGACAGAGAATGGCCCCTTATGATCACGGATCAGATAACTCTTAGCGATTTCAATCAGTTAGGTACCATGAAACAGCAAAAGACTATAGTTTTATGGCCATGCACTGGTATTCGTGCGTCAATTTTTTAGTGATTAGATTTTGCAACGTGCTGAAAAAGTTAACAAAGGCTGAGGCTATTTTAAACCCTCGTTTTCAAAAAATAAGCTACAATTACTAAAAACTTCATCACTGGTGAAATGAATTGCTCCTCTCCTCTAGCTTTTATATACAGGTTGGCCCAAAAATATTAACCTCGGCTTTCATTCCCTAAATATTGACCATGCACATTAGGGATAGATTCGAGACGCGACACGGCAGAATTTATAGCTTTTATAAGAGACGATACAAGCCAATTTTTCGTCTCGTGTCCACCTCTAATAGACATATTTATGCAGCCCCATGGAAAAATAAATTCTCAGTTAGTAAAACGTGCAACAGACATTAATTAGGTAATGTACTGTTCCAACTTTTTGTCATAAAAAGCCTTAGAGATATCTTTAAACGAAAATGGTCAAGGGCTTCATGTGATTTAAATGTAAAAGCTTATAGCTAGTGAAAAAAACTGTTTTCTTTCGTAATTTTTGTAAGACCCTGAACCATGTTCTATCGGCCGCAGTGAGACATAGATTTAGTATTCAAACTGTGATAAGAATTGTAAAATCGCATATGAGTTTTATCTTATAAAACTGAAACATTCAATCAGTTAAATAAAAATGTTTGATAATTAAAACGCAATGATCAAGCATTTAAACATTACCTGATAATTAATTCCCCAGGAAACATCGCAAAAACTATCGTGCGTATCTGATGCATTCGTGACTACTGCTCTAGCATTAAAAGAGAAAAAAAAAATCTATCTAGAGATCTGGGTCAAGAAAGAATCATTTGAAGATTTATCCAATTCAAGACAAGTGATGAAGGAAATAAATTTTTTATCTTGGCCATTTTTTAAAACAATTCTCCTAATGCAAAAATATATCATTTTTTTTATTAATATCAACATATGATGTAAATTATTTTACTGATCTTCACTGTTATTATGTACAGAAAATGCTACCAAAGATTTCCAAAAGTATGAGTATCGCAAATGTATCTTCAAATCTTCATTCCTTTGTATTACACAGAGGGATGATAGGTCTTTAGGTTTCTAGCTTAGTATTAAATATTTGAAAATAAGTGTTCAAACACAGTAAAGATTAATATTTGAATGGCTAAAGACCTCTGTCCAGTTGTCGCGTCTTTCGCTGCGCTACAGGGAGTAAGAGGACATTGTTCGGTATAGTTTTACGACTTTTAGATGACCCCCAGGGGTCCACCGACAACTTATTAATGAGTTAAACCGCAAACCTCACCTCCTCACACGACGGAGGGCGAGCGGAAGTATTTCTCCTCGCTCTCCATTCCAGTACATTGATTCCACTGGAACTGGACAGAGTGGCGAGAAAAGTATCACTTGATTATTTTTTATTCATTCCACTTTTTTTTTTAAATGATAGCTAAGGAATGTCGATATTTTTCTGATGCTTATCTAAGTTGTGAAAAGTCTCTGGCAAGGACTAAATTAGGTCTTAGCGACATATTCTGCTGCCCTCCGCGGGGAAAAAAAAAAAAAAAAAAAAAAAAAAAAAAAAAACAGACAGTAGTTTCTACTCAAAAGAAGTACTGAAAATAATAAGATATTACGTTTTGCTTACATCGTTTTACACAAGGAAGAATAACTTACAACGCCCCAGAATCTCGAAAATTCGAAAACTTTCCTCACACGGCGAAGCTACTACCTTCAAGAAAACGCGAACAGAGGTCTGGAAGTCACGAACATACAAGGGAAAAACATTAGCCGAATGTCAAATTTGCAGGAAATAAAAAATGGGCTGGCATCATCAGATGGCTCGCACAGAATAGAGAAAAAATAAGCTAGAATGTATGGCAGTACCTATACAACGCACTTCCATTCGGCGTATATTCATTTCACAAAATATTGAATTCTGACCATGTCTGTAAAATAATAAAAATCTAAAATTTTTCTTTAATGAAAATATTTCTCACTTAGCTGATTTTTCGGCAGCTCCGTTTTTTTTTTTTTTTTTTTTTTTTTTTTTTTTTTTTTCCCTTTTCAAGTTTCCGGTGGATTAAAAAAGCACTTAGACCAAAATAATGTGGAATCTAGGAAAGATGATTAAACAGTAACATACGATAAATGTATAGGCATCTTCACCTTGAAAAGTAGAAGCTGAAAATGCACTAAAATTAATATTAAAATTTTTAAACTTTTCCGAATATCAGACACGCAAAAAGCGTTTTCGATTTCCTCATTTTAATTACCGCGTTTTTTACTAGCGTAATAGTCGCACTTATTCCACTTTTTCATGATGAAAGTTTAGGTGAGACTATTATGCGAGGAAATCTACAACATAATAGTGTACACTCTAATGCTGAAACATTACTGGTATTATAATAAAATTAATAATTTACCAAATGTTCCCAGATTATCTGCAGTATATTAAATGATCTCTTCCTCAGTTGCACACAAAAAAGAGGCATGTTTCTTTTTTTAGTAATATTTTTAGAGACATAAATGAAGATCAAATGCATGACTGCGACTTTTATGAGGGGAAAATATTTCGACTATTTTTTCTGCTTCAAAACGGGGGTGCGACTATTACGCGAGTAAACACGGTATATTTAATTTTCGAATATTTTATTTATTTATATTTGTGTTTGTTGCTACTTATTAGAATTATTTTTGAAAATCCGGGGCAAACTTAAGATTAAATTGCCTTTTCAAAAATTTAAAAAATTAAATATATCACAAATTTGAAATGTATATTATTTCTTCTTTAGTAGCATGCAAATAGTAATGGGCAAAAACAAAGATTCGGTGTCAAAAGAACAAAAATGTGCTCTGGAACATTGATTTTTGCTCAAAAAAACATATCCTGTCGTTTCATCTCACTAGCATCTAGGTAACTATGGAAGTTCACGATAATTCCTTGCGATTAGGAACCTTGGACTATATTTTCATCCATCACATCCGCCTATCATTTCCCACTCAAATTCCGAAATCTCTTTCCTTCTCTTAGTCAACGGCATATTGCAGTTTAGGAACAATATCAGAAAAATGTGAAACATTGTGCAACAAATTATCAGTTTCGCTCGTTATCGCCTGTATTCCGGTTCGGAAGTTATCGTTTGCAGACATCCAATTCCCAGGTAATCATCAAGAGCAGTCAATGGACCTCGTCCGAAAGGCAGTTGGCAATGCTCCCTCGAGTAGAGCCTCTACAGTCTACATCATTAACAAACCCTGTTGGTAACCATTAACAAACCCCCGGGTACCCTGTTGGAGATTTTCTGCGTCCGTCGACCTAACCATTAGTTTTTTTTTCCGTGGTTTTCTCCGAAACTTCAAGTAAATACAGGTTAGGACCCCTTAGAAAGACCCCCACGGAGGGGGCACACGCCCCTCCTCGGCCTAGATCTCTTGCGCAGATAATCGGCCGTAATTCCGCAAATAAAATAAAATCAAATCACCCATTCTCCCCATTGATAAATTGCTAAAAATTTGTAAAACGACCAAAACGTACATAGAATGAATAAATAAATCAATTTTTAAACTAAGGCACAATGTTTCCTGGAATTTAAATCGCAGCTTAGTCACAAAAACAGCAAATATGAAATTAAATAAAAGGCGAAATACACTTTGAACATTCTCTTTGGCTTCATACCTCAAAAATGTACTTAGTTTGTGTTAGTATTTCGTTTAGGTTTGAAAGAAATAATTCGTGTGATGGCTAAGGACTATAACAGCACTGTGTATGGGCGCAAATATGCAGCATTTTAGATAGGAACACTGTACTTTTTCGGGAGGTTGTATAAAACTTACGCAAGACCATTACAAAAATAATATATGTCACAACCCAAGAATCAAATGAATGTGATTTCATGTAGAGAGGACTAAGCATTGTAAGCAACGAAAGGCACGACGTCATTACAAAAAATAATCACTATGCTACTGTGAAGACCCGGAAGAATTCATAAGTGTTAACTAGAGAGCAAACTTTAAAAATAAATAAATAATACTTGAAAACCGAACAATGATAATGGACGAATTGATGAGATAAGAAAACTCCTTTGCTGTCTGTCAATCACACATCACAGCCTTAGCACAAATATTAGCATTTCTTTTCAGATAACGATTAATATGCGTTAAAAAAATTATAATAATGAAAAATCCTATTGCTTCTTATTTTTTTTGCATATAGCATTCGACTGTGCCGTCGTTTCCTTGATAGCAATCATATGTTCAATTGGTGCTCAGTAGAAGGGTCATCATTGCATGTCAATAAAAAAAGCTGAAAATGATTTCACCGATTATTTTAAGATGGAGTTAACGCAATTTTTCAGCTTTAGAGATTGCATGATAAAATCATAAACAAACGACAGTTTACATTTGATATCCATTTCAAATTAAAATACTGGTAATTTTGGCTATGTAAAAACGGCGACTAATTCAACATTATGGTAGTTAAAATGTTCTGCTAATGACCAGTATTGTATTCAAATTCAAGATCAAGCTCTTATGTCTTTACTTAAGATGCTAACCTCAATGATACTAATTTTCAGCTTTATAGCTATGATTATCATAGCTATAAAGCTGAAAAGTTTTCGTCAATTTATTTTGACATTAAAAATATTTTCATTTTCAGCTATAAATGTTATGTTAGTCACAATGGTACCGCAATGGTATTGGAAGAAGAGTTATAATCAGTTTTGAGAAGTGGCACTAAATGCCCTCGATCTTCAATACAATTTGTGTATATATACAAGCACATTAAAATTTAATTTGTTAAAAAAAACGTGTCTATATAGATTACATGATACAGAAATAAATCCAAGTAAATAAGTTTTTTAATACAGTGTTGCATTTGCTTCTATATTAGTGTGATTGTTTCTAATACTGGATTTATATTTTCTCATACACGCTTGAACAATTATAATCAAGAAATATTAAAACCCGATAAGCAACCATCATATACAGTTAACTTCATTAAATAAATTTGTTGCTTTTCCATTGAATAACTCTTGGATCTGAACAGCTGATTAGAAAGTAATAATTTTACTTTTTAGTTTTAACCTGAAGCACTTTAACCGGTCTGTTTTACAAAATTAAAGGCATTTGAAAAAAAATGTATATTTCAGGCTATTTAGACAGTCCAACCGGTTTCCATTTCGCAACGCCAAAAACAAATGCAGCAGTTTAAGGATCAGCAGATGAAAGGCGATATTTATAGTGAAAGTAGGTTAATGTGGCGATGGAACACTAAATTGTACTTCTTTTCTGTAAAAGAAACTATACACTACAGTATAGTAACAGTAAACAAGCACTTTCAACTCCGTTAACTGAATCGATTACTGGGAAATGCGAACGCCGGAAATATTAATTAGACAGTGAAGTACTGCCGTACAATAAGTCATTAGCATAGTTCTAGAAAGAATCTTTCGAAATAAAAGAAAAGTCGACAGTGAAATAAGGCTTATGATTAACTTTTTACCGGCCAATATCTCAACGAATAGAGCACGGCGAACTTAAAGCATATTTAAAAGTCAACTGCCATTAAAATGACAAACACATTTTTAAAAAAGTTTTACTATAATTAAAAACCAAACTATAATAACAAAATGGAAAATGTACATTGAATTACTCCCGCCAATCCACCTTACACGCACATAACAGCACAATTTAACATTAAATTTCATTACTGAGTCCATTACTGAGTCCTGGGTTACAAGGGCGAAATCGATCATAAAACATTAACTTTCTACCAATTTAAAGTATCATATATTTAAATTTAATGACAAAATATTAAGAGTTTAAATATAATCAACAATAAGAGTTTCAATTTGGCATTTTAGTTAAATGCCAAATTAAAACTCTTATTAAATAAAAGGCATTTTTAAACACTACCTTGGGGTTTATATTTTTATAACTTGTCATATACCGAGTCCAATTTTCATAAAATTCTAAGGTAAAAAAAAATAACTAATCTAATGAATTATATTTCACATTTTATAATTTTGAAATGGAAATGACTGCTTTAATTTGATTACAATTTTTTTAAAGTTTTTTCCCCCCTCACAAGAGTTGAGAGGTTTTTTTTTTTTTTTTTTTTTTTTTTTTTTTTAAGAACAATTTCATCAACAGAATAGAGAATTCATGACGAATTTCAGAACTTTCTCCAGGATTTCTGAGTACATTTTCAAGTATTTCTTATTTGTTGAAATTAATAAGTTTCCGTGCGAAATTTCAAGTTTTCTGATTCAGTGTAACTACTTACGGGGAATTAACAGTACAAAGTAAAACAATATTTCGACGTTGAAAGTAAATGTAAGAAATACAGACAGAGAAAATGAAGCTTCAAAATTACTCAATTACTACGGCGTAAGCAGTGAGTAAAAATGGTAAGGGTGGAAGATAACAAAATCTGGCATCATTTGGCACATGAAATTCTGAAGATAAAGCCCAATGAAAGTTCAAAAAACTTCTAGATCTTTCTTAAATCATGATTTTCCTTTCAAAAAAGTAAGCAAAAAGATAAAATGTGACTCGTAATCCATGAGACATTCATTCTCAAAAAAAAAAAAATGTTGACATTCCATCAATTTTCAGAAAATATGTTTCTTAATAATAAAAGAAATTCGTAAAAATGTTGGTATCTATCTGATCCCAAGAAAAGTCAGGTGTGAAAATTCTATTATTTATATCTCGTAAATTCAAAAACCGTCTCTAACAATACAAGAAGTTAGAGAAAAGTGTAAATTCAGCTTCACGAAGTTAAATCTTTTTTAGCTTATATGGGAACGCAGTAGGAACCGGGACAGAGGTGGACAGGCTGACAGGGCGCCGATCACTGAGTCAAAGGACTCAGGTCCGTATCCCGAAAATGCGTTCGATATATTAATTAGGGATGCAGTGCTATTCGGAAACATACTGCATTCGGCATATCCGGCCTAAAGTTATATACAGAGAAATAACATAAATAAACATAATAAATGAATAAATTCTAAAAACTGCAATAATAAAAAATGCCAAAAAACAAAGTTTTGAGAAAATATTTTGTTTCTAATACTTTTTAGAATGTATTTTTATCATATATAGAAAATGAGGGGGGGGGGGGAGGGGTAAATTAAGTACTTCTGTCCTTTTTTTAATATTGGAGTAAATTATTACTGGACGAAATTATTATACAAAACACTGTTTTTCAATCTTTGTAAGAATTCGGTTACCTTTTTTTCCCCACTATAAATTGAGTGGTGAGAAAATGTCCCTCCCCCAATTTTGATAAACTAAGGAAATTTGTTACATTTATTTTCCAACAGTTGAATGGAGATAGAATGTCTTTCTTTCAAAAACTAATCTTTTAAGATATTTATCATAACTCTTGAGGGAGAACATCTATGACATTGTTATTTATATGACTTTAATTGCAGTAAAATTGGTTGTACTAAATTCATGGAAAGAATCCCAAAAGGATTTCTGAAATTTTTAATTAAATGATTTGAAACTAATGAGAAAATTTAAAGAAAAGAGTAATAGTTTACTGATCTAAGAAAACTAGTGAAAATAAAACAAAAAAGAAGAAAACATACTGCTGCCGGATAACCGGCTGAAAGTTTGGCCGGATATTCGGTATCCAGTATCTATCCAAATTGATATCCGTTGCATCACTAATATTAATTACACAAATCATGGATTACTAAACCGAAGAATGACTCTTATCGTTCTTAAGAAAAATTTAGACAAGGGAACACTTCAATCGCATTAACACATGCTTTGTCTAACAGTAAAAATATTCCCGTTTGCAGACAATATTAATATTTTGATAAGACACACAACTAATGACAAAGAACTGCTAGCATAAAATAAAAATCCCGAATTTTCATTTTACAATGCATATGTATAATATTCGTTTTGCTTTCTGGCATTCTATAGTCGAGATTAGGTAGAGGTATGGCGAATGGAGAGACAAGATCCAGACGATTTTAGCCGCAGAGCCTAGAGTTCCGATGTTTTTTTATTTTCTTTTTCTTTTTTTTTTTTTTTTTTTTTTTGGCATTCAGCCACAGCTTGATATATAATCCAAGAAAAGAAGCTCGAATGCACAAAATGCATCTAAACAGATAATTCTAAAATATTTAAGGTCACTACAATGAGTGAAAAGAAGAATGAGAATGCAGTGCAATTGTAGAAAATACAGCAGAAATATTAATTAAACCTAAAGGGAGAAAACACTGCGTTAAATTAGATAAAATGAAGAATTTTTGTAAGCTTCTTTAACTTTTGACATATTACTCAGGAACTCCGACTCAATAAGTTTAAAACTATGTTCGAATTAGCAAAATTTTCCCATCTCTTAAACTGCTTGATTAAATAGTTAACTGCTAAGCCACACCTCTGTCAATAATTTATTTTGCAAATAATAAATTTTTATCTAATAGTTTATTTATGTATATACTCCCATTAGATAAAAAAAAAAAAAAACACTTCAATAGATTTTCACTTTCAAAAACCGTAAATTAACATGCGTTCAAAATGATAGGATTCATATTGGCCTTAGATTTCTCTTACTTAATAAAATTTTGAAATGGTGCTTTAAAGTAAAAAAAAGTGTGTCACAATTCCCTCCCGGGTTTTGAAGGCTTAAAAATATATATATATATTACCAATACAGCAACAAAGTTGACTTATTGGAGAAAGAAATGTTACCAGTTTTATTTCACTAAAGTCCAATAGGTGAACCTTTCGTGACAGCGACGGATTAATGCAATTTTGACTGGGGTGGGGGTAGGGGGAGGGCAGTTAGTTTGCCGGTGGTTAGAAGATTGTGACATTTGTGAAACAAAACTTGTAATATTTCTTTTCCCAGGAAAATCAACTTTGTTGCTGTCCTGGTAATGTAATTTTTTTATAAGCCTTCCAAACTAGGGAGGCGGTTGTGACACACCCTCGACATGCTAAGTGTGAGGAGGGAGGAATTCGACTAGATTTGATATCTGCCATCTGCCGCATCATGGGACGGATTATAGAGGACGGAGGGGCGACGACCTCAATTGAGAAAAAAGAAATTAATGTAGAAGATCCTATTTTACTTCCATAAAGTGGATGTATATGCCAATCTAACTAACCGCCCCCACCAACAAACTAACTGCCCTACCCCTATCCCCACCCCAGTCAAAACTGCATTAATCCGTCGCTGTCACGAAAGGTTCACCTATTGGACTTTAGTGAAATAAAACTCGTAACATTCTTTCTTCAATAAAGTCAACTTTGTCGTTGTATTGGAAATATACATATTTTTTACAAGCCTTCCAAACAAAGGAGGGAATTGTGACACACCCTGTTCCAGGAAAATTTTTACACAACATTTTTTAAGCTGCTTTTTTTTTTTTTTCGTTTTCTCAAAATCAACGGTGAAAATACAACCAAAAGGTATTCTACCTCGCGATAACAAACGAGGAAGTGTTCCGTATTATCTGTCAGCTGTTACGGAATGCTCTCCTAACAGAAGAAAAAATAAATAAATAAATAAATAAAAAACGGCAAACCGGTGTGCAACGAATTTGAAGTTCACGTCGAGGTTTCTAATCTGGATGGTTCCCAGACAAAGGGCAAAAAAGTAAAACCAGTTAATGATCCGATACTTCGGCGATCTATTTATGGAAACTTGTATTCCAAGAGTCTACTCATCATAACTTTGAAAATGGGAGAGAGTTAGGTGATAGGAGACATCTTCCATTAAAAAAAAAAAAAAAAAAAAAAACTATAAATATATATGTATCGTGCTTAAAGTTATTCACATACAGAAAGAAATGTTGAAAAATGAGATCATACTCATAAAAATTATAGCATACTTGTAAGTCTTTGAACAACTGGAGAAAACAGCAATTTGCAATAATGACCTAGTTCATGCAAATGAACTGAACTCGATAAGTTAATTATCTTGTCATATTAAGAGTTAGCTTATTTTAAAACTATTTTTGAAGATTATTATTACCTTCAGGCTATTTTTTTAAATCAAAAAAGGTATGTCAGGAACCGAAAATTTACAACGTCTCTTCACAAAATGTACTATGCACTCTTACAAGTGATACACCGATTATTATTCAGGCATGTTGCTATGTGCTTCAATTTCTACGGGAGTAGAGACCAAAATCTTATACATTCTCGTTCCTAAGAATGTTCCTACATTCTGATATATTTTGTTTATTTTAAAGCTATTCAAAAGACAAGTGACATGTTGGCTGCTCCGACCAGTGGCCGAAAGCATAGGGCTCTCAACTGGTAGACTGAAAGTGCCTGGTCAAAACCAGGTCACGTCTATCGACTTAGCCAGTCCACCGTTCGGAGTTTTCCGTGGTTTTCTGCAAAACTTCGTGTAAATACGAATTCGAACAACCTTAGAAAGACCCCCAAGGAAAGCACCCCCCCTTTCGGCCTAGATCCCTCGAGTCGGTAATCGGCCGTAATCCCGCTAATCAAACCTTATAGGGACTGAATTAAAATATTTGAATAAACACGAGTGTTTTGCAAGCCAATTTATGCAATGAATTAATTAAAATAAATATACTGTGAAAAGCTAAAAATATTTTTTAAAGCTGTTGCTTTGGACTTAAAGAGTAGGGACTCAAGAGTGTCCATGCTGTGAAAATTGAAATATTCTAAATACAACAAAGATAATTTTTCTTTCAATATGTGCGCATCTATTAGCTGGTCGCGATGACCGTCAGGAGTAAGTGATTCTGCGTGCAGATAATACAAATCAGCTTTCGAAGCTCGGAGAACCATGACCCAGCTATTAAACGGGGAAAAAATTCACACGTATTCCTTCGTATATATGCAATAGTTCCTTGAAAATGTCCTGAACTGACAACAAACCTTCGCATTTAGAGAATCCCTTTTCATGCCGAAACTTGCAACGCAAACTATTACGACCTTGACGATGCTCAACAACTAAATGAAATCCTTGTATTCATTTGAACCCTTTGAAGCACAACCCCTTCCCAATGTCGTGCGATGGTAACGGCTGCACTTCTTCGGCATTGGGCAGTCCATCTAGATGTCCTCCATTAAGTATTGAATTGAAATGAAATGTATTCTTCGTGAATCAAGACAGTCAAAATGTCAGATGTGTCCTCACACACAGCGAGCACACCGTGGGTTAAAGAGTTAAATACAAGTCCAAGAGAGAACTCTTTCATTATGCTGGAAATATTACCTATTTTAATTAGTTTGATAGTTTTTACATATATTTTACATAAGCCCATTTTCGATCACTTAAAAAGCTGATGCACAGTTCCCGCGTCTTCTCTTCTATGATAATCAATGTAGCGCACGAACGCCAATTCTTCGACTGAAACGTAAAACTACTTTTCCTCAGACCAAAAGCACAAAATGATGGAAGATCTACAATCATGTTTTGCTGGTGGACAGACACCCCACGTCCTAAAACTAGCGGGTAAAATGTCCCCTAGCCTAGCAGTTAACGCTTCTTCCGCGGGATCTGAGCGTCAACTTTTATAGTCAAAGTCAATTCACAATCACAGCTTCTTTTTTATAATGAACTTTGATTATAACATAATATTTTTTAGGTCTCGTGAGAGTAGATGATAATTTGTGTCTGCTTTAGTATTATCGGTGTTTTTGAATAATGCACGGCGCCGTAATGACCATAGCAATTTTGTGTCTAGAATGCTGTCCCTGTATATAACTTGTTTACCGTGTTGATACAGATGCATTGTTTAAACGCAATTTTTTGGTCTCTATTAGCACGTGCAAAATGACCGTGCGATAATTAAGAGCCTGCTAATAAGTACTCATTAGTCCTTTCGAGCTCGCTGAAAGCTCATGGCTTAAAGCAATGGTTCCCAAATTTTTTTGTTCAATAAAAATAATGAGGTTTGTTTTTTTTCCCCAAATGAACATCCATTGCGCCCTTTCAAGTCCTAATTTTCTTGGAAATGTATCGTCCAAAATATAAGCCGATGAAATGCATTAAAAACCACGAATGTTTTGTTTAGATTGTCTTAATTTAGGGGGGGGGGGGGAAGAGGAAGTAAGTTTAATACGCTTCTTAAAACTATTTCATAATATTTTGATGCAAATGTTTCTTATGTTCATTTTTCTCCTTTAAAGCATTCCAGTCTCAAGTCATAACTGGATAAGACATATTTAAACATTATGGGGGGCCCCACCATGGCGAAGTGCATTAGGCGCTGCACATTGCGTGTGCGTGTGAAGCGTTCGGGCGGCTGTCGATCTAACGAGTTGGTCTGTTTCATCAAGATGTAACGCAAATATTCGAACCACGAAAAGTCCTTCGACCAAGGCACGCCCCCTCCCCCGTAGGTAGATGCCTCTCGAGTAGGTTTGCCGTAACACAATTAAGCATTACAATTAACATTACAATGCCATAGAACAATTAACAAAACAAACAGACTAAGCATTATAATCTCAATAGCTTTTTTTCTTCTTCCTGAAATTATCATTTTTTTTTTTCCCCATAAAATGACAGCATCAATCAATTCGTAACATAAACGATCTGCAAACTTTAAAAATGGAAATAATAATTTAAAAATATTTTATCACAAACGTATATCGAAATTGTGTTAATCTCTGTGTTCGTAAACGCCCTACTCATTCATTTAACTATCATGACTCTTCTATAATCGAACTCCGATTCTAAACATGTGGCACCGCGCTCAGAAGGTATTCGTCGTGAAAGTTATGTATTTTCCGAGAAGTGTAAATGTTCAAAAATCTAACCTCCTTTTCATGAGAATCTAAACTGCGGTGAGAAATCTACAGCATGTTTAAAAAAGGCTGTATGTAGATCGCAACACTGCGAGACAGGTAGGCTCTCGTCTGTAGATGTAAGGAAGAATATAATGCGTGCAAGCATTTACAAACATACGAGCTAGTTGTAGTTTTAAAAAATAAATAATTAATATAAATGTCCACTTAGTCCCCCCATCAATCGTGAAGTAAATTCATATAACACAGGTGGGTGATTCCCACAAAGCAGGAAAAATCCAGTCCCTGCTAGATTTCTAGGGTTTTTAAAATTACTTTTTAAAGTTTTTTATGAAGCTGAAGAAGGAATTTTTATAATTTATTGGGAATTCATGATTTTATTTTACATTTTTAGGGCCGTAAAAAGCAATTTTGTCATTTCAGTCCCTGTTCCTGTCATTTCTGTCACACATGTATCGTTTCTGTCATACCAGGGTTACAGAAAATACTAAAGTACAAAATGCCAAATACATTTTTTTTTTTTCCATTAGATAT
Source organism: Cheiracanthium punctorium (assembly GCA_038373885.1). Lineage (NCBI taxonomy): Eukaryota > Metazoa > Arthropoda > Arachnida > Araneae > Cheiracanthiidae > Cheiracanthium > Cheiracanthium punctorium. Next base: position 56,614 of record JAWZYV010012970.1, on the reverse strand, counting down.
CAAACATAACATTTTATATCATAAGAAGTAAAAAGAAAAAATTATTTCCATTAAAAGTGCGAGGGAAGGATCTTTTGTTTTTACTTCTCATGATACCACATGTTATATTTAATGTCTAATCGAGAAAAAAAAGAATGTATTTGGCATTGTGTACTTTAGTATTTTCTATAGCCCTGACGAGACAGAAATGACAGGGACGGTGGCCGAAATGATAAAAATGCTTTTTACGGTCCTAAAAATGTAAAATAAATCATGAATGCCTAATAAATTAAGTTTTTTTTTTTTTTTATAAAAATTTCTTCTTGAGCTTCGTGAAAAACTTGTAAAAGATAGTTTTAAAAAAATTCTTTCCATTAAAAGTGCGTGGGGTCAGCATGGCCAAGTGGATAAAGACACTGAGCATGGCTGAAGTGTAAAAGCTCTGGGTTTGAGCCCATCGCGCGGCCATCGATCTAACGGTCTGTAGTTTTGGGCGATTTTCTCCATATGTGACGTGAATACGAGTTAGAACCCCTTATAAAGTCCTGAGCTCAAGGCATCCCCTCACCAGACAGATAGCCCTGGAGTAGCTTTGCCTTAATATTCAATTTAAAAGTGCGCGACAGAAATGATGCAAAATGACCAATCCCCGTGTGAGAATCACCCAAGTCTTTAAAAAATATTTTAAATTCTATAACCGAATAATATATTATTCTTAAAAAAAATATTAAACATCAAAATTTCAAAAATATTTTTAAAAATTAATTCTATTTTTAAAAAGCTATTAGTATTTATTTTCATTAATAATAAAAAAAAAAAAAAATCACAGTCTCACAAGTTGCGAAAATACTGAAACAAACTACAAAATGAACTTACCACTGATTCATAGTATTAAGAAACTTAGATTTGAATGGAAATGAAGATTCAATTTTTTTTAGCCAAAATAACTAATTTTGAAAATAATATTTTTGCATTATCTCTCTAGCAAACAGTCGTTTATGTAACATTAATCATAAAAGCATTAGTCTTAAAGATTATTTTTTTCCTTCGAATAGTTTCAATTTAATTTTATAAAATAGCATAATACTAATGCTGAAGAATATTACGGTAAATCTTTGCGACAGCTTTGATTACGAACCAGTATGTTGCTATAGTAACGACTGCGCCAAACTGTTCCCATTTAATTTGAGACATCTATGTCTTAAGACAATAGTAGTTAAAAATACATTTACTTATACTTTCTAATAAACTTTATTTGAATTAAATTGTGTTATTAAGACTTTAATAAATTATTTTTTTTATATAATCATACGCTGTTTCAAGCTCAAGAAAAACTATTCAAAATCAATGTAATTATAAATGGAAATAAATAATTCATTGATAAATACTATAAACTAACTGCTACCTTACTTTCAGTGTTAATAATTTAATGTGCATTTAAATGATATTTTCAAAATTTTTATAGTGGGATGTTTACTTTCTTTTCAAAAGAGAGGGAGAGAAAGAGCTAGAAAGAACTGAGATTTTCTACTGTATTGACCGGTAATAACTTAATTTGTAATTTAAATTAATAATATATAATTTCAACTTACTTTGTTATAAAATTCTGTAAAATGTTTAAAAACAGGATTGAAACAACGAAATGATATAACCGATAGATAGCTTATAAAGAAATCTTATTTAAAATTGAAAAAAAGTAAACGTATAAAGTAATGTGGAGTAATAAATTAAATGTGACCACCTTCGGGAAGAACAAAACTGTGTGGTCACTTTGTAAAGATGGTCACTTTACAAAGGTGGTAAAGTGTGGTAGTTGTAACTTGAAATTGCACAAAAGTGGTCATTTTAGACAGGTGGTCTCTTTACCAAAGTGGTCACTTGAGCAGGTTCCACTGTATATGGCATTTCATTAGGCAGAGGAGTTTATTTATGGTGATGGTAATATCAATCTTTGAAATTCCAAAAATTACGCTTTAATTACAATATACTGCTAATCGACTAAAAGTAGCTCAATTAAGTATGTTCCGATATTTTTCAAGTTACTTAATAGATTAAATAAACTTTGACTTACCCAGAGATACATCACAGATAAGGGCTGCAGCAGCTATAGAACCAACGGACGCACCGGCGATTTTGTTGACAATAACATGCGGGGCATATTCTTTAAAACAACTAGCAACACCAACGTGATAAATTCCTAAAAATCCACAGCCAGCAAATGATAGATTCATTCTAACTTGGGAAGTTTTCAATGTTAGTTTTAATGAATTATTAAACAGTTTGAGAGAAGATAAAATCATATAACTGGATGGAAATTATAAGAAAACGACTAAGTAAAAAATAGAAATAGTTCATTTGATTCGAAAACGGTAAATAAATAGTGTTCCACGTTTAAAACTGGCGAGCTGTCAAATGAAGTTGCGGTATTTTCAAACCTACGAGAAACACCGAATTATCTCTACTACCTGGCCATGAAAATGTCATCTTTTGTGTATGAAATAGGGTTACAACAGAACTGAAACTTCTTGCCAAGCATGATTATCCAAGACGCCAATCTCGCCAAGTGATAACGGACAGCCAGGAACAGAAAATAAGTTTCCCCGCATTACACGAACACGCGAGTTTACTTTTTTCCCTTCTTTTCTAATTTATTTCTATATTTTTCTTTCACCAGTACTGAGTATTAATATGAGTATTTAGATAAGCTAAAAAGTTGTTCAGAAAATGAAAATTCGTTAAGCTGCTTCTCTTCAAATTCGTATCAAGTGATTATTGGACAAAAAAAACTGCTTTAGAAATACCCTTTGAGTTGAGTTGAAACAAACATGTTTGAATTTTTTTTAAATGTTATCTAATAATTAATAATTATTTAATTAAAATAAAGAACTAATAGCAGAAAATGAAAATTTCAGTAAGCGAAAAATATTTTTTAACGTATGTTTAAAATGCTATCATTGTACTATAATCTTATCATTATCCCCCTTTTTTTTAATCATTTCTAATCACAAGTGAAATATTTAAATCGAACATTTGTACGTGTGTGAAAGTGACGTCATCAGGACGTAATTACACGTATATTTTATTATTTGTGAGAGAAAATAAATGATTCCAAAATAGTTCCTAAACTTTTGAATTTTAGTGACTAAATTCTAATTCTTCAAATATAATTTTAATAGCAGTTAACAGAAAGAATATTTTATTCTTCTAAATGGTGATTATTATTTCTGTTGATGAAAACGTCGAAGTCGTTCGTGAAAAACCACATGCATTTCTTTGAAGGATTAAATCCAATCACTTATATCACTCTATGATACATCAGTTCAAACCCAAGTGATGGGATATCGGGATAGATGGATGGGATGGGATTTTTTTTCTTACAATTGTTAAAAAATTGTTTTAAAATTAATTTTGCGTATTGTCTATGCTTTAATATACATTCACAACTTCTGAAAAATAATTATTTTCTTACAAGTAGCTCCAAAGCAATTTAAAGCATGACCATTATATCCATTATCAAACTTTACCCTAGCTGCACTAGTAAGGCTAAAGACCTAATCCAAAAAGCGATGTTTCTTTGGATATCTCTGGTCCTTTTTTTTTATTCTTTTTATGCTGAATCCAAAGCTAAGAGGTGGTGCGATAATTAACTCACTAAAACCCTACTAAAATAATTTTTTGAACAGGCTTTAATAAGGACAAAGCTCATAGTTACACCTACGTATAAAGTTGATGAAATAGTAAAAATTTACTTAAAATAGGTAATTGTTACCGAATTTTTTTTTTTAAAATGTGTTTTACTTCAATAGTAGCTTTTAGAATTAATTAAGAAAGTTCCACTAAAAGAAAATGTTGATATTAAATAAATGCTCATTAATAATACAGATATCATTTGTTCACAAGTTATGCAGATCAACAACAAAATAATTGGTACCTCACCAAGCACCTCCATTCGTGAATTTTATGTGCGTTTTAAAATCATGGGTAAGCCGCGCACATTAAATGAGGCTTGTTTTGTAGTATGTAAGCTCTCAAAAAAAAAAAATTTTTTTCTCTCAATTCACGGAAATTTTGTAGCAGTGCTGCCGGAATTTCTCTGTTTCTTTGTCAATTGAAGAAACTTAGATTCAACGAAATCGTTTCCTCTTCTTCAGATTCTCGAGAAGAATTTATGAAAATGCGCTTCCGAGAAGAACGGAAATTATTCATTGAACAGTAATATGTACTTTGTAATATGTACTATATGTATATTTGAGTGTCCATATATTGTTGAAATTTTCGTTTCAATCCTTCTGAAAACTTTTCTATCTGCATGTGTGTGTAAGGGGGAAGGCGCATCTTTTATACTTCGCACCACTAAAAAAAATAGCTAGGACCGGCACTGCTGTCAGTTGAAGGAACTTCTTCAGTTTTAACGAATTTTTTTCCTCGTCAGATTTCGGAAAGAAGAATTCATGGAAATATTGCTTTTCCATAGAGTAGGGAAATTATTTGTTGATAAATGAAGGATAAATTAGTGTATAAAGACGAATATTTCTGAGAGTATATGACATAGTCTTAGAAAATCATAACAATTTTTTTAAATGCATACGTAAGGTTTAAAAACTGCAGCCGGGGGAAAAAAATCCCCATTATATATCCCCATAGCGATTTATTAGAGTAACTAAGCAAGCTTTCCACTACCTAAAATAATGTTAAAAATATTTTAGGAGAGAAAACTAAAAAAAGAACAACATTACTTTGACTCAATAAAATAAAAATGTGTGTTTTGTGTTATGGCAAGCCAACACGAGGGATATCTGCCTCGAGAAGTTTGCCTTGGGCGGAAGACATTTTAAGGGGTTCTAACGCTTATTCACGACACATCTGAAAAAAAAAACAACCTAAAACTCCTGACAGTTATATCGACAACCGCGCGGTAGGCCAGAATACTGGACCTTCACACTTAGCCATTTACCATGTTCAGTGTATTATCCACTCGACAATGGTGGAGCCCAGTAAAATAAAAAACGTACTTTTAAATGATATTTGAAGCTGAAAAATCTAAATTATTTGTTGTAGTGGCCAAAAACAACTTTTTGTGGCTTACGCGATTTATTCCAAATATATTAATTAAAAATTTCAGTGGAGGGGGGGGGGTTATCGCCCTCAACGCATCCCTTAAGCGCTATTTTAAATTTTAAAAAAGTTAAGAAAGTTTTTATTTATATTCAAGTAACCATTTTTCATGCTAAATTTATTTTTCATATATGCTATAGCACCACAAAAGTTAGATTACTAGTCTTGTATGTCAAAATCGGCATTAAACAATTTATCGGTATATAATCGGTTTACTGCTCATGATTTATCCAAAACATCAGTTCTGGTAACCAACATGCAGGAAGGAAAACTTTTCTTTTTCAGGAGTTAGTGGCGAGGGTGGCACGATGTAACAGAACGATGGCTAATAGATAACTTTTCTGATCCGAGAAACATGATAAATAATAATAATAATAGTAATAACAATAATAATGATAATAATAATAATAATAAATCTTCCACAAACTGTGCAGAATCACTAGAAAAAAAGGCCTTTACTTCAGAGTAGTGCCTTTTAACCAGTAATAATGAGTTGATAGTAACTTAAGGAAGTAGTGCGTAACATCGGCATTTCAGTTAAAAAATACCACGGAAGGAATAATTGCTACAAAAATAAATAAATAAATCCTCATTATTGTTATAATTTGAAGTTTTTAGTGTTATACAAACACTTATTTAAATTAAAGCTAAATATGGAACTTTTTTTAGTTTTATTTATAAATTTTAAAATGTGTATTTTGTATCATTTCAAAACATACTTTTGAAATACCAAAAATAAATTATAAATAATTATAGAAGGTTTACAATAATTCTTTCTTTAAAAAGTGTCTTTTTTAGCTTTTTCAATCGAAGAATCTTCTCATCTGAATTTTCTATTAGCAGCTTTTAATTAGAACATGCTACATATATGTATAGGGGAGAGTTGTAATGAACTGGCCATTTTTTTTTTTTTTTTCATTTTTGTAATTTTTCCTAATTATTTTCATGGGCTCAAAATTACATGATGTTTGCCTCGACTATTTGGTCGCATAAAACAAAAGTTATAATTTGAATAGAAATTGTTTGTAGGAAGTGATAACGAAAAAATTTGAAAAAAAAAAAAAAATGGACCCATTCCACCCACCCGTGGGGTTGAACGAGCCACTGCAAGTAATGAATGATTCGCTGATTGAAATTTGAGAAAAAATCAAAAATTAACCAATTTATTAATAACGCAAAAAGACAAAATATTAATTGTCATAGATATATATAACTGTATACTAATCCGCATGAACAGCCTTGTATCGTACATTAAAAAATTAAAAAGTTCCGAAGTTCTCTAAAAACAAGCAGTGGCGTAGATAGGACTTTCTCTTGGAGAGGGGTCCAGGTCTAACTCACAAAGATTTGACACAACTACCCGAAAAAATGATTTCTTTTTAACGGATTCGAAAATTTTTCTGAGTGGGTGTGATAAGTTTGTCGAAATATTGCCTTCATCAGAACGTGTAGAATTTCCTCAACAAAACTGATCATTCTGTTTTTTGTTTTTGTTTTTTTCCCTCCATCTTTAATTTTGATCGAATGTTTAATAATCGAAATCGTCTGCCGCTTTTAAAAGCGAAAACACGAGGATCAGTGAATTTTTCTCCTTCGGTGATCAATGCAGTTTCCCAACAGAGATGTTTGAATGTTCAGCGGACAAGCATTGCGTTTGGCCGTTTGCGTAAGGCGAGTTCAGATTTAATATTCACGGTCCAGGTTCAGTGGTTAAATCCAAGTTCAGTGGTGGATTTAAACTTTTCTAACAATCACACTCTCACCTACGCAACTGCTTGTACTTTCCGTGAGGGTAAAAGCAGCTTCTTGCTATTTTTGTCCCATTTTCAAAGACAAGACGCAGAGGCTTAATTCTTTGCACAGCAAATTCATTAGCTCTTTTCTCGTTTTTGGCATACTTGTGCAATATTTTGATTGCATCTGATGCAGAAGAGGTAGTCTAGGTGAAATTGTCAGATGAACAAAAACAGACTTTTAGGTTTAAGTGTACTCGCGAATTGGAGCTTGGGGGAGGACACCTCCTTTCATCTTGTGACACAACTCCATTTATTCATTAGTTGAAGCTAGATCGTTTTTAAAATACAATTTATCTTGTTTTGTTCACGTCGTTTTTTGCGTTATTTTCACATTGCAAAAATGCAAATTTTAATAGTCCAAATTAAGAGTGTGGGAATTCTGCATAAAAGATTTCATTATCATAAAACATTTCGCCAAACAGTAAAAGACACTGAAGATTGGTAAATAGCTGAAGTGTGAAGGTCCAGGGTTCTGCCCTACTGCGCAGCTGTCGATCTAACGGTCAGCAGTTTTAGGCGATTTTCCCCAGATGTAATGTGAATACGCAAGCAAAATTTCAAAATACGGTACTTCGAGTGTTTCAAATTTTACTAATATTCAGATGCCATCTCCTCTTAGAATCAAAATCATAGAGAAATCTTGACGTGAGGCCTTAGAAGTTGGTCAGTACACTATAGAAGGAACTAGTAATAGTATTTTCTGTTACATCTAAATACTTTGTAATATTCATAAAATGTTGAAATTCCCTGCAGTGACGTAGACATGGCTGAGGGGTTAAGGGGATCACAACTTCCCCATGAGGAATTTTTTTGTCATACAAAATGTATATTCTTCACTCGCTTATCACACATACGCATACAAATATATGAGTTGCAGTAGTCGTACCCCCCCCCCATGAAAAATTTCTGGCTACGCCACTGGTTCCCTGTATTTCGACAGGCATCCATATCCGCCCAAAACTGCTACGAATCTTTTGAAATTTTGTTTATTATATCTGTGTTCCCGTAATGTTCACAAATACCACTTGGGACCAATAAAAAAAAAAGTATAAATAAATAAGTACTGCAAAGCAGGTGCTCATCATTTTTGCTGAATGATCTGTTTTGCGGAAATTTCCGAAATGATTATCTGTCTGTGAAACACATTCATCGCGATAAATCACGCCAAAATTTTTTCGCAATATAAAAGTTCATTGATAATAATGGATTTAAGAGCATTTTTGCTTTCTTTTTCCTTGCGAGCACTTTTAAAATTTAGTGTGTGCGCTAGAGCGTACACACTTTGGAATAGAGAGGATTAGTACAATGAAACTTACATATTTGCCTATAATTATGTAACATCAGTCAAAAAAAAGAAAAGAAAGAAAGAAAAAGGAAAAGAAAATAAGGAAAGAATGGAAGAAAAAGAAAAGGAAACAAACAAAGAAGAAGAAGCATTTTGCGGTAATGGATAAGCTAGGTGCATCTAATCCAGTGGCGAAGTCCATAATCCGGAATCTTCCGGACTTTAGAGGTTCCGGAGTTTAAGTGATTTACATTTTTTGTTGGGGGAAGGGGGTTCACCTCAACCCATTTTCTCACTACTTTACCCTTGTAGTACAGTAAAAGATCGGGGAGGGCGGAATGTCAGACATGTAAAAATTGAAATATGTGCGGTGAATATATAGAAAAGTACGTTTTTAGAAACAAAAGTAGATTTTTTTTCTTAAAGCAAAAATACTCCGTATGTAAAAACGATTTTTTCCCTTTAACTTTTGCCGTTTGAACAAATTATAAATACTTCAGTAAGGATTCGATCAAACTTCAACTCTCATTTCATTGAATTAGAGTGGGATAAAGGATCACAAAAAGGTGTGTATTTCTTTAATTGCAAGTGCTTCTCAAAGACAAATAAACGGCCCATTTTCCGACACAAATGCTTTGACTGAAGCGAATTAATATTAATGGAAAGAAAAGTAAATAATAATAATAATAATAATAATAAATAAATAATTTTTTTTAAGTAAAAAGATAAAATTAGTTATTAGAGACTTCAATAACTCCAAGTTATGGAAGTCTCTGAAATCATTTTTTTTTTTTTTTTTTTTTTTTTTTCAAATTACTGTGAAGTCACAGATTCAGACAGGGACTGATTTACGGCGTAGCATTCGGGGCACGTGCCCTGGGCCCCTGATTTTTAGGGGCCCCCAAAGCTTCCTTTTATATAATCACAATAACTACTAAAATTATCTCTCAACAATAAAATTTTGCTTACTTCATTTCATTACAAATATTCAAAATTTTTTATTTAATGTAACTTGTAATGTTAAAAATCATGTATACGATTCGATATTTCCAAATTCGATAGGGCACCTCAGCATGCTCCTCCTCTGATCGTTTTTAAGGTGTGTGACGACTGTAAATACATATAAAAATATTTCAAAATTGAAAAATTCATAAAAATGGTATTTGTCGTGGCATTTTACTGATTTGTAAATGTTTACATATGGTTAACTTAGGAATGATAATTGGTTTTAACTTAATTTAATTAAGTAATATTCTACGAAATTTTTTTGTGCAGGGGGCCCCAAAAGAATCTGTGCCCTGGCCCACAAGTTTGTAGATCGGTCCCTGGATTCAGATTCAGGGTGAACCGGCTGCCGGCCCTATTTGGTTTTACGACTAAATTACCAGCCACAAATTGCTCTTTGACTATCTACTATCCAGCTCTCCTCGGCCAAGATCTGGGGTTGCTTTACCAACTTAGAGGAAAAACTTTTTTTTTTAACTTAAAAAGATAAATAACATAAATAAATATAAAGTGAATTTACAGATTTTTCACTGTTACAAATATTTCAGTATACATAAAAAATTTCTACAAATTCCTGGTTAATGTAACTATAATAATAACATATGTTCTTGGTTGAATATTCATTATTCCATAAAGAAATGATAATTATAAGAATAATATTGTGGAACTACAGGAGTAGCTAGCTACAAATTGCTAATTTTTTCTTTTCTTTTTACAACTTCCAATAATAAAATTTCTTGGTTAATTTTGAACAAAATATTTCTTTTAACTACACTTGAAAATCCAGGTAGCACAGATTTTTAGAATTCTGATTTTATTCAGTATTTATTTTCTTGGTCAACTGTTCAATTGTAGTTACTGTTGTGGAATTGTTTAAATAAAAGTTTGAAAGAAGAAAATAATAATTATTATTATCTTTATAGCTAAATAGTCAAGTGGCAGAACGAGAACTTTAAGAAGTGAAAACTAAGCTGAAGAGTATCAATATCTGAGGATGGAATATCTGTATTTGTAAAATTATGGAACTGATATTGATTTGCCTCTAAATAAGATGTACATTTTATAATTTTTTGTAATAAATTAAGTTTGGTTAATATGTAAGAAGACCAACTGGCCATGTCTTGAATCGGAGATCTTTTAATTTTAAATTTGGAAGTTAGAGGACAATTTGTGACATAATGCAGGGAAGTGGAGAGCTTAGCGCGCGCACACACACACACACACACAGGGAAGAGGAATATCTCCCAAATTTATGTAGATATTAGTAATGAGTGAGAAGTCCGATTCAGATTCAGGGTGAATTAGCTGCCGACCCTATTTGGGTTTTCGACTTCCTTGCCAGCCGCCAGTTGTTCTATCCAGCTCTCCTCAGCCAATTCTGGGTAGAGATGAGACGGGCTCAGCCCGAGCCCGAAAGCCCGGGCCCGAACCGGGCTCTGGCTCTGTAATTCACAATTGTGTTCGGGCCCGGGCGGGCTCGGACTCGTGAAAAATTTCTCCTTTATTGAGCACACTGCTTGAAACAGATTTCAAAAAGTGATTCATGAGGAAAATAAAAGTACTTATAAAAAATTAATCAATAAATAAAAATAGCGGCACGGGCGACTAGAAGGTGCGTGAAGCTCTTTCGGTATTTTAGAACGGCGATTTATATTCCTTAGTCTTGAGATCCGACATTTTTTGATAAAGAATGGATACAAAGAATTAGAAAGTGCATTGGGAGTTGTCAACTATATATGTCTTTAATTTGCACAAACGGCAAAATTTATTGTATTCTATCAATGAAGTAATTGAATTCTTTTACCTTAGCTGAAATTTCGGACTCGGGCGGGCTCGGGCTTCAAAAAATGAGCCCGAACTCATCTCTAATTATGGGGTAGTTTTACAACTTAGAAAAAAAAAAAAAAAACATACAGTGAATTTACCGGAAAGATTACAGATTACATTATTTTACAGTACACATAAATACTTTTCTATAAATTCCTGGTTAATGCAAATATAATAATAATAACACATTTTTTTTTTTTTTAAACTACACTTGCGAATCCAGGGAACGTATGTATTTTTTAGATGTCTGGATTCGTTAACTTATAGTCTTGGTTAAATACTGATTATTAATTACTTTACAAGAAATCTTAATTTTAGAATAATTTTGTGGAACTTCAAGACTAAGCGAGAAGTTGCTAATTTTTATCTTTTCCAATTTTAAAATTTCTTGGTTAATTTTAAATAAGCTATATATTTCTTTTGACTGTACCAGCAAATTCTGATAGCACAGATTTTTAGAATTCTGAATTAATTTATTTATGTTCGTGTTAAATGTTAAATTGCAATTACTGTAGTGGTTAAGAATCTCCACGTGGAGTTTATAACACAATGCAGCAACCATATTTAAAACGGCAATAAAACTTTTTTCGGATTATATGAATCAGATGTATTTTTAATAAACATAATAATAGTTTAAAAGAAAATAATAATAATAATAATAATAAGTAGTAGTAGTGGTAGTATCTCCATAAATAAATATCGAGAAGAAGGGCGAAAACTTTAATAAGTGAAAACAGGCCTAAAGTCACAAAATATTTTTCATTGAACAATCCATAAGCCTCTGAAGGAAGAATCACCACACACCTGAACACTAGAAATTCTTCATTCGCTTTGGTATGGGTGTGGATGAATCTGTTTTCGGAGAGAGACGGCCCGAGGAGCGTGCGGGGCCCCAGGCGAAGCGCAAGAGCGGGGCCTCTTCTCTATCATGTCTTATGAGATAGCAATAAAATGGCCCATGAGCGGGGCCTCCATAAGCGCGGGGCCTTAGGCGATCGCCTACATTGGCACCCCCCTTGGGCCGGCCCTGTCGGAGTTCTGCGTTAAAGGGTTGACTAATCAAAAGAAATTATTTTGCAAAATTTTACCGAAAAATTCTTGTTTAAAAAGAAAAAAAGTTTTTGACAGCTTGATTGCGTTTCCTAATCTTCGCAACCTTCCCATCAATTGCTGGTTCCCTAACCACGTAAAATCCAATAAATCTCTCTCCTTTTTTTTAAAACTAGTTTAAAGAACACTGACATTAGCGTATTTATTATTATTATTATTCCAGGATATAGACTATAAGCAATCTTATTCTTATCCATAAATGTTTAAACTCGTTTCCGGCTTTCTGAATACTAATTATCCAATGAGTCTCTCTCTCTCTCTCTCTCTCTTTTTTTATTTTATTTTATTTTATTTTATTTTATTTTTTTAGTTGTTGTTAACCTGAGATGAGAACCGTGGGTGAAAACAAAATGAAAAATGAATTCTGTTTGGGGAAAAAAAAAAAAAAAAAAATCTATTTTTTTTTGTTATGGGGGGGGAGGAGATAAAAAAGAGTGTATTTGTCTGAAGATATATATATGTGTATATATATTTGTTTTCAAAAGTGAAATACGATAACAAAGCTTTTTATAAATTTCAATTAATGATAACAACTTATTTTGATAAATTAGTATAAAAATAGCTTTTTTAAAGCTTACCTACATAGAATTCATCATAGGTTCAAAGGTAATATTAGTTTTTCTTCTCCACGTGGAGTTTATAACACAATGCAGCAACCATATTTAAAACGGCAATAAACTTTTTTCGGATTATATGAATCAGATGTATTTTTAATAAACACAATAATTGGCATAATGGGTCATTCCATGGTGACTGACGTTACAATTTTACTGCATTTGTAATCTTTGAAATTCACCAGTGGCTTGAAATATAAATATTTCTTTATTTAAAATTGATCGAGAATATCATAAATATGTACTATACTGTTATACATTCTCAATATAAAAAATCTTTTTTTCTTTTTTTAAATAAAAGGAAATCAAAAAACGTGACTCATGTTACACCTGGTGTAACATCAGTCACGTTTTTCAATCAGTCAAGTTTTAAAACGTGTGCTGCTTTTAAGTTTATATTATGCTTATTTCCCTATTGGTTGAGTCTATAAATCACACATATCTATATACTATAAATCACACGGCCAATACCAATCTCGCCAAAAAACGGCGTGACAACCGTAACAGTCACTTCAAACTTTAGTCTTATCACCGCTACTGATACTGTCATGGTGGTTAGGACGCTGGCCTCCCAACCCTTAGGTCCCCAGATCGATCGCGGACGCTAGACGGAAACATATTAAAATAACTTGAGGTTTCAGCGTAGAGGGGAAAATGCGTGGGGGGGGGGATTTTTTAGGTTTGAATTAAACTTGCTATGTCAAGCTTGATTCAAACTTGCTGTGTCAGGCTTAATGCAAGTTGGGCAAGTCTAAACTTGAACACTTGATTCAAGTTTGCATTAAGCTTACACGCTTGAAATTTTCAAGCTTAATTCAAGTTTATTGACTTGATAAATCAAGGTTACTGCAAGTTTGATGCAAATTTGCAGTGCTGTCTGGGATCGGTCCATCTCGCTTTATCCACTTAAGTCAGGTTAAACTGCGTAACGGCTGGATAATAAATACAATAATAATAAAAATAAAGAAAACAAAATAGTTGTAGGATTGCGTTTCAACGTTAGCGTATGTTTTCGTTTGATAAATAACAGATTGTGCGGAATAGTTTGATAATGCTTATCGTTATGCTTAACATTCCCTCGATATGGCTATCAAACGGCAATTGTTAAGATTTCAATTTCTGAAAATGGTCCAAGAAAACTTCTCTTTCACTATTGCATATGAGTCTGATACTTGATGTTTTAAAATCCTCTCTGCACACATTTTCCTATTGTATTCAACCCAGGAAAATAGTACTAGAAGCATCAGTGTTTGATTATCATCAATCACTTTCACTTCAAAACATAAAAATTTCGGTGGAAAATCAAATTCGAATGTTTGTTCAAACAATTCGATCCATTACAATTATCCCAAAACTTGAATTTATTCCACTTTACTTTTTTTTAATATTGAAAATCGGGCTTTTCCGATTGAAATACATTTACGAGAACTCAAAGCTATATCACGCAGTGCTGGTGGACTCGTCGCAGAGAGGTAGTCACGTCGAAAAGCTCATGGCGTTTCTTTCTCCAGAAGTCGTTTGAAATAAAATGTTTCCTGTATCTCAACCAATGGCGGATCCACGGGAGGGGGGCTCTGGGGGCTCGAGCCCCCCCCCCCAGAGCTAGAAATACACTATGGATTAAAGAAGTTTTTAGAAAAAATTGTAAATTTTCACATGAACTGAAATTTAAAAAAGTAGCACTGTATACACTGGCGGATCCACGGGGGGGCTCTGGGGGCTCGACCCCCCCCCAGAGCTAGAAATGCACTATGGATTAAGGAAGTTTTTAAAAAACTTGTAAATTTTCACATGAACTGAAATTTAAAAAAGTAGCACTGTATATACAGTTGACTTTCTGTTTAACGACGATATCTTTCTAAAGACGATATTTCAATGTCCCTGCAACTCCAACGTAAAAAAAATTCTATTCCAAGACGAGGTAGTTTCTGTTTAACAACGATTTTTTTTTTTCATCTTACGCTACAAAAACAAGGGAAAATTTTTTTAAGAGTAGGGAAAAATGTGTCGGGGAATGTCAAAAGTGCAATTCGCAAGACCATCTCAACTACCTGAGTGTATTCTCAAAGGTATTTTAGAAGCAAAGGTAAAATTCTTGAAGCAGCTTCAAAAATTTAGTTTGGGATCCAAATCCAAACGGCCGAAAAGTCAATGTGGCCGATTGGAAGAGTTTGCCAAAATACTTCTGCAAGCAAATGGTTGCATGAAGCAAGAGCATCCAACATTCTAATTTCTGGGCCCCACCATGGCCGAGTTGATAAGACACTCGACATGATAGATGGTTGAAGTGTGAAGGTCCTGCGTTTGGGCCTACCGCGCGACTCTCGATCTAACTATCTGGAGTTTTTCCAGATGGTTTTCTCCAGATTTAACGTGAATACGCGTCAGAACCTCTGAAAAAATCCTCCGACCAAGGCAACCGCCCCAGAATGCAGATGCCTCTAGTATAGGCTTGCCACATAACATCACATATCACATAAGTCCAATTTCTGGAGGCCCGACGAGTGGCTGAGCGCATAGCGCTCGCAACTGGGAGAAGAAAAGTGCTTGGTTCAAACACAGGGCGCCTCCGTCAATCTATCTGTTCGGAGTCTTATGCAGTTTTCTCCGAAACTTCTCATAAATAAGGATTACTCATAAATACGGATTAAGACCCCTTAGAACCCCCCCCCTCCACGTAGGGCACCCCGTACTCGGCCTAGATCCCTCATGTAGGTAATTGTTCGTATTACCAAAATAAAATCAAGCAATTACTGCCAGTGCTGTTATTCTGGCAGAAAAATTTGGAATGCAAAATTTTCAGGCTTCGGCTGGTTAGCTAGAAAAATTCATAAAATGGAAGCTGACGCATTTCAGAGAAAATCTGGAAGAAAGAATAACGGGAAGGCGAGAAATGAAACAACTGACTCATTTTGATTTTCATGAAACCTAATTTTATTGTATTGCTTGTTTTTACTAGCTTTTTTTAAGGTAACTTAAAATAATTTTTTGTGGATAATAAAATAATATAATGATAATAGAAGTAACATCTTTAAACACGCCAATATATCAAGAAATATATTCACAGTCCTAAGAATGTAAAGTGTAAAGGGTTGGTTTTCGTGCTGTAGGATTACGGCCAATTATCTTCACATGGAATCTAAGCCGATGGGTGGGGTGCACTCCGCGGGGGTCTTTCTAAGGGGCCTAACCCTATTTACTCTAAGTTTCGGAGGAAAGCACGGAAAACTCCGAACAGTTAGGTCGGCGGACGCGAACTGGTTTTGAACCAGGCACCTTCCAAAGTGTAAAGGGAAATGTTATTCTTGTGTGTAGCATTAAACGGCTACGGGAAGGTGTAGTCGTGTGCCGGAGGACGCGAGGCTGTTTGAGACCCATTCTCGGGGTTGGGCATTAGGCGAGGCGGCTCGGGACTCTGGCTTAGGGCCGTTGTTGTGGGATCCTGGCCGGCAAAGCCCTGGAGCGAACTGTGAAAATCCTTGGGCCGCTATGACTGTCAGTGGAAGAATCGGTCGAACTGCGGTAACATTATTTTATTGGGTGATTCGATACATCTTTCCTTGGCAGTTGCTGTCACGCGAAAAAGTCGCTGCTGGGCTGCATCAGCTCCTTTTATTAACTTTTGAGGTCGTGTCACATGATCCATGCAAGTTGTAATTATTGGCAGATCCCAAAATCTGGACAGCGGTTTTTCAAGGTTTGTTATGGCTTTTAAAACGCCAGATTGACTGGACGCGGGGACCGTCTACAAAATTACAAAGAAATTGCAAGGGACCGTGTAGTAATTGCAGCTTTTGTAAGCAGATTCCTTTGTTCCAACTGAATTAAAACTGTGTAGTTCAAAAAGTGGGATTTTAGCGGGCTTCTGATTTGTAATGTTATATATATATATATATATATATATATATATATATATATATATATATACCAAGAATATTTGCACCAATACTTATTGAATCCTTGTGGACTAAACGTAATTTCTCTATTTACAAAAATGATATAGAGCTTTTATTTTTAAACAGAAGGAGAGGCACATTTTATTCACTCGCTATCGCCACAGTGGCTGGAGCAGTGTTCCCAGTTTTATTTGTAAAGTGGAACCTGTCTAATGGGACTACTTTTGGGAAGAACAAAACTGGTCACCTTACAAAGGTGGTAAAGTGTGATGGTAGTAAAGCGAAATTGCATTAAAGTTGTCACTATAGACAGACGATCTCTTTACCAAAGTTGTCATTTTAGCAGGTTCCACCATATTTGAATGGACGACGGCACACTGATACGGGAAAAAAAACCTTCCGTTGCTCTCTCCATTTTATAGGGGACGGAGTTTGAGGTTTAGTGCGGAAATCTTTTATCGGTAAACCCCGAATTGCTATTAAAAAGTCGTAAAATTCGCGACGAGAATGCCCTCTTACCCACTGCAGTCACGTTAGACACAGCAGCAATCAGCATCGGCCTTAAGTGATGCTGAAGCATAGGCGAACAATCCAACCCTCCGCAATTTGTACAGCTTTCATTCTTTCAACTGCTCTCATAAGTTGTCCACACCACCCAGACGTATGGGTATCATTATAAAAGTAAAACATATTCTAAGATATCAGACAAAGCGAGTACCTGGCAATGTATAGCTGGTCTGGTTTTAAAAAAGAAATCTCAAATTGTAAATAGCTGGTAATAGTGATAATAGTTGTAAATAGCAATTCAGGTTTGTTTACTACAGTCCTCACTACAAGCCATCCTAAAATGTGAAAATGTATGCTGTGAACACTGTATATTGCACGGTGGCTGTGAAATGGGTTCAATATTGCATTCAGCAATTGTACTCTGTACACACTAAAATGTTAATGGGTAGGGCCCGCGAACAGAAAGAATAATTGACGTTGCTGATTAGCCACGTCTTGTCGTCACTGCAGGGGTTAAGGCGACATTTTTCTGCTGGCGAAATTTACGACTTCAAAGGGCCAGTCGGGATCTACCAACAAAAGATTAATGTGTTAAACTTGAAACACTGTCCCTCAACACAATGGAGAGAGCAACGGAACATTTTTTCCCCGTATCAGTCCCGTCGTCCATTGAAACGCATAAAACACGTAGCTTATGAGCATCGGCCATAACTAGAACCCCTTTATACACAGGCCGACCGATCAGCCATATTGGGTCGAACTGGTGAAGCGGGGGGTTGTTTTGCTTGGCGCGTTATCGCGTTCTTGGCGTCGTTTTCGTTACGAGCTTGCAATCTTTTTTGTATATCAGTTTGCGCGCTCAGTTTTGTGTTTTACGCTTTTTTTTTTTTTTTTAAACATATTTACCTTATCGGCTTGGTAAAACTTTAAGAAAGTTTATGTAATAGTTACACTTATATATATAATTTATATAAGAATTTTGTTCTGATTATTAAATTTCTATACATAAAATAAATTTGTATAACAGTTATTAAACTTTAATCAGCAACCGTTTTTTTTTTTTAATTATACAAGAATAAATTAATAGTACTGAATAATCATAAAAGTAATAAACATAAGGGGATATTCGAGATAATTTATAGTAATTTTTTTGTTTTTTTAAAGGTGTTTATAGTTGGTGTTTCAATAAGATTTAACTTCTTAAACATTTAAAATAGTTGAAAATATGCAGTATTTACTTTACCATTTGCAAGGTGTTTTATAGGTTTTACACAATTAAAAATAGTGTAACATTTAAATTTTTATGTTCTAAGGAACATGCAATAACTAAGCAATGTGTCTTTCAGTAGCATTTGATCAAATCTTAGGCTTTTGTCAGTGGAAATTATGCCTGTTTGACGAATAAGCCTTATTAGGGGTCGAACCCCTCATATGAAAAACAACCGTAGAGAATCTAGGGGCCTTGGCCCAAAGTCATTTAAATAAATTATGAGACAACAATAATTTTTTTCAATTATGCACTGTCAAATAACACTAGTGTCATTAAATAGGAAAGGTTTCCAGTTTTCCTTTAAACGAGCAATACAGACACAATTTTCTTTAAACATGTAAACTAATTTAAAAACATTGTTTTTAATACATAAATTAACAATTAGAGGAGGTAGATATTTGAAACACTAAAGTAAGCAAAAATAGAATTCAAGGAACGCCATGTAAAATAGAATTTTTATTTATTTGTCAGAAGAGCAAAGCCAATTCAATTATTGGGAAAAAGTATCAAATCATTTTGTGTGAAACTAGAAATGTATGTATATATATACTTTTGAAGGTACAAGCACAATATTTTATGCATCATTTCTAGTTTTGTTAAAATATCCCTAAAGAAACACTACCAATGTTGAATTTAACTTTTACTATAATTAAAATACGTCATTTTATAATGTCATTCGGTGAGTTTAATTATTAAGAAGAATAATTAAAGTGATAAGTTAAACCAATTTTATTACAAATTACAACTATCGCGTATTGATTTCATTTTGATGTAGATTATATGCCGCCAAAGTTTGGCGGGATACGATCAATCCATTTATCCCGTAATAATTGAAAGAAAAAGCTAACACATGCTTGTATTTTTTTAGTAGAAGGATAATATATCAATAACAATGTCGTATTTACTTAGAGTAACGAGTAGAGTAGAGAAAAACAATTTTTCAAAATCAAAACAAATGTCGGTTGGCGACAGTTTGATCACGAATGTTTACGTTCTTATAAAAGACAAAATCTAAATAATCTTTACTAATAGACCATGTATATTGTTGTATTATTGTTTTAATGTATGTACTAATTTAGTTTTATGATATCGGTAGTCAAATTAACGTAAATATTACATGCTTTTAAAAGGTAATAATTACGGCAACCCTAACAGTAACAACACGAGAAAAAATAGCGTATAACATATATGAATATAATAATTTAAAGGAAAATAAATAGTTAGATCACAGATTTATACACATAACTGCAAAACTAAAACTACATTTTAAAATAATGTCAGACTTACTTCACATAATCTTGAATTCGCAGTTGGATTCCAACTGTCCCTTCTGCAATTTATAATCCCTTTTTTTCTTCTGTCGGGATTTGCAGGAAATCTAAAAAGACGATAACCCTTTTCCGTACTGTTTGATCAGTTTACTGCACAACATCCAACCATTTTTATTGATCTTGAACAACCACAAAATATAAATTTTATGACATAGGTGTACGATCCAATATGGCGGCCTGACACAACTTTCGAACCAAAATTCCGGGCAAGTCAGCTCCCCCCCTATAGTAGCCTTAGCCATAACTTGACCGGTATAGGGTATAGATCGGTATAGTTCTGCCCCCCCCCCCTCCCCTTACCGAGTTTTCTTCGACGGTTCTTGCAGCAGACAACATACTTATTTAGTTGTGATATACTATATCTAATTACACATTGGGAGAAAAAGTATTGGGAAATCAATGTATCATCCTAATGAAAAACGGAGCCCCCCCCCCAGATGATTTCTCTGGATCCGCATCTGATCTCAACATCCATATCCGAAGATATCCCAAAGAATAAATATTCATATCTGTATCCACATTGATGAAAGAATAAATGGGCAACCCCGGCCAGCGAAGCATTCCAGATTCAACTAGAAAAACCATATAAACCGTTGAAAATCCCATATAAATCTCATTAATACGGCCTGTTATTTTCCAAAGGTTGTCCATTCCTGCTTAGATTAGCAAAATCTTGTTTTATGACATTTATGGCCAGGAAAGAGAGAGGAAAAAAAAAAAAAAGGTAGGCTTGTTTCCCTGTATGTAAGAAATATTTTTACAATTAGAGGTAGACACGAGACGAGAGGAAACAAGGCATTTGAAGGTTTTTTATTATTATTATTATTATTGTCATTACTACATAGGAATTTTGCTAGACGACGCGGGTATGTTTTTCGTGTCGCGTTGATCCCCATCTATAGTATATGCTATACTTTTGAAACAGTTGAAGCGAAATTTAAAAAAAAAAAAAAAAAAAAAAAAAAAAAGGAAAAGAAAAACATTTATTGAATTTTTTATATTTATTTATTTAATCAGTTATCATTTGTGATTGTAGTCAACTATCGATTAGACAATTGTACCTGAATTTGATTAATAAAAATAAAAGAAGAAGAAGAAATAACATGCTTATGTATTACTCCATTAATCTTTGTTCAGATGTGAGGTTTTTTTTATTCTCCTTTTTACTAAATAATTAATTCTTTTTTTAATTTGCATTTTATATTTAATACGAACTAATTAGAAAGTCAAATATTCGAAAATCATCTTGGCTTAGTAATGAAAAAACATAATGTACAAGTAGAAAATAATTAATTGTCCTTAAATTTTAGAAAATTTGTCTTAACAACCGTTCACTCACAGTAAAAAAGAATAATTGTTTAGCTACCGATTTCATCTGGAGGTTTTTTTTTTTTTTAATCTCTATGCTAAGTCAATATAATAATAATACTATAAAAAATCATGTTATTATATTATAATTTCTGAAGACATCACCTGTATGGCGTATCTCAATGTAGATTTAAAATCTGAAATCCTGTTGAAATTAGGACTAATTATGGATAATTACGAAACGTGAAAATCACGTACTAGAAGTAAATTAAACGCATGTTTTATATTTTGATTTTAAATAGTTTTTTCGGTACAGCTAATCTCAACCATCACGTTTTGACAGTTTCTAACTAGTAGAAGCACTTTAACTCTCAATTTTCATAATTTCTAAATCACTTCGTTATGTAACACTTTTTACTGGTCTGAGTTGACCTTGACATTTACACGACAGGAACACATTTTAACGTATAAGACTTTCACTAGACAAGCGATGCACTGCCAAAGAGAATAACCCAGACTTTTCTCCAAGTGCTGTCTCGTAGAGACCGCTCATTGGCTACCAAACATCGGAACATCTGACGTCACCACGCCTGACGCTTTTGATGTGGCTGGCCATATGGTTTTCTACAAACGACTTTTCTCAATGAGAAATTTCTTGTATGTTTAGTGATTAGAAGATTTTGAAAGGGAAATCCGATCAATAAACATCGATTTTTATCAATGCAAGAATACGCCTCATTTCTAGTATTCAAGGCTATTTGATTTGTATGAGAGATAGATAAACAGTGAACCGTTTGATAAAAAAAATTGATGGGCAATTGATAAAATGTGGAACAGTGTGATTTTATGAACGTCATATAATACTCTTGAAAGCGAAATTTCCCATAACATAAATTTATCAAACTGTGAAATAATTATATGTTTACAATATAAAAATTGTTGTAAATGTAATTCGAATTTTCGAACATCAACCCCTTTTTAATATGTAAAAAAGCATTGTAATTCAATATTTATACGCATAATTATATTTTTCGAAGGAATTAGTAGGTATTGCCCAATATTTCATCACTGATCTTTGTTTTTACTGATATCTACAAAACCAAAAAAAATGTAATTGCTCCTCCCTCCACTCTCTAAATGTATTCTGTACTATCTCTCCTGAAAATATACTCCCAGAGCCGTCACATACATGCGATTTCGAGAAGGGCGCCAAAATGGGGGGGGGGGCTTAAAAAGAATGTGGTAAAATCTTAATTTTTTATTTAATTTTGAAGCAGATTAGCCATTTGAATATGTTAAAAAACTTTAGTTCAACAAATAAAATGTTATCAGTAGTTCTTTACACACAGGCACAGTACACTACTCTTATCCAAGTACTGTGTACTGTATCTGTAATAGAGAGTTCAAAGAATTGGTACAAGAATAAGCCATAACGAAATAAAAATAACGAAAAAATACTAAAACGTTAGGTACTGAGTTCCGACAAATTTCAGTTATAGAACGCCCATACCGTTTTCTGGGGGGAGGGGGGGTTCTATACCTATTTTCATTGTAAGGAACGCGAAAAATCATACTTGACACACAGCATTTTGCTCAGGCAGGTGCTGTACGTGGCAATCTGTCATCCGTATTCCCGCCGCTTTTCAGAAAACTAGAAAATTTATTCCTTAAATGATAAGAACAATTAATACTATTCAGTGGCGGATCCAGAAAAAAAAAAATCTGGAGGGGGCCCATGGGCACCCATAAGGGGGGCAAGGTAGGGCACTTGCCCCCCCTAGAATTTTAGGTTAATGTCTCATGATGTATACAAATGGCAAAATCATAACTAAATTTGTTAAAAGTTTGAAATTTGCCCCCCCTCTAGAAAAAATTTTTGGAGTTTGCCCCCCCCCCCTAGAGAAATTCCTATGGGCGCCCATGGGGGGGCCTTTTTTGTCTCCCCCCTTTTTCTTAAATAAAATCATTTGAATTTACAATCAATCTTCGGTAATGTAAACTTTAGTTCGCCTGGAAGGGGGCATGTGCCTCTGTGCTACCACTCACCTCCCCTTCAGGATCCGCCATTTTTATTATTCAGGTATGTATCAGGTTTTAACGAAAGTTTTCCGCCATATCTGCCTGAAAAACCAACTTCTAACTCCTTAGATAACTGTTTTTGAACTTTCGGTACCAAACATGCACAGTGTCACAGTCACATGATACAACAATAGTACTTAAAGCTGTACTCATAATTTGATGATATTATGTAGCTGACTTTTTGCAACACAAGTGGAAGTAAATGATGGTTCTAATCCTCTCTAGAGTGATAGTTCCGTTTGGGACACCTTATACTTAATGATAACTATATTTTTTTTACAGATTTCACAACACAGTGTTATAAAGTAAGATTCTTTCTTTCAAATGCCAAAAATCGTTTGACAAAATATGAGAAAATACGCCAACGGAGAACTGTGTGCTGACGATGTTTGCGGTGGCGGGAAACTTTCGTTACAACCACAACCTAATAGCTAGAAAAAAATTTGGGGGTAAATATATTTCTGAATAAAGTTAATAAAGATTTCTACAATTGAATCCTCTGATCCGATCAGTTAGTATTCCAATATTTTTGATAATTTCATTTGAATTTATTTATCTTAAGAGAAACCGTTCAAGTCAAACTGCATTTCAGATAAGGAACAGCGTGAGAATTTCCTCAGCACACGGATTTCGCTTTGGGCTATAAAGAACCCCTCTGCCTTCTGGTCGAGAAACGCCTCTTCCTGAACAAAAGGGTGGAAGTTAGGGTCATTCTTGAATTTCTGGAACCATCTGATTGGTTCCAGAAATTCAGTCGTAGTGGATGCCGTTCTTTGTTCCGGATGGAGCAAATATGCAAATATGACACTTCAAATTACAAAATGCAAAGATGCTGGGTTGTTTTGCGCGAGAGTAGAGGGAATAAACAGAGCCATTGCTAAGACTGGGGTGGAGAGATGCCGATAAACTGCCAAGTCAAATATCGTTTTCTACTAACTCATTTATTTTTTATCAACTATATTACCAACTTTTTACTTTTGCCAACTGGGTTTGCATAATTTTGCCACGTGTACCAGAAATAGAAAGTAAATTATAGTTTCGTTAATTTTTTTTTTTTTTTTACCAAGTTTGTCAACTAGGTATCTAATTATGCCAAGTATGACAGAATTTTGCGAGTGTTAGGGGGTGAGACTCCCTCCCTACAATTCTTTAGCAAGGGCCCTGAAAACAGGCAAAAATCCAAACAAATATGCTAATATATATATATATTTTTTTTCTTTTCTTAGTACTATTAAAGTTCATTTTTATTTTATTGTTGACATATTCTTCAAAGCAAAGAGTGAAAATATATATAATGCAATCAAATAATATATAAACCAGTCCCTATTTCTTTTCCTTTCTTTAAGTTGCTGCACAAAATAGCCAATACATCCCATGAAAAAAGAGAAAAAAAAAGTAGGCGCAAACCGAAATTGTTTGATGAAAATTACCTTGTAGATTTATTTGATTATCCCTTTGAGGCGCAATCCTTTGCCAATGTTGAAAAAGGGCAGCCGATATATACAAATATGTGTGTATAACAAAGGATGTTGTTTGCCTATAGCACATGTTTGCTACCGCTACAGTTTATCGGTCAAAAGTGCAGAAGTCAGTTACTCTACAGATTATCTATGTTTGTTTGTTTGTGATATGGCATGGCTTCAATAGAGGCATCTGCGCACGAGTGTGTGTGTGGGGGGGTGCCTTGGTCGAAGGACTTTTTAAGGGGTTTTCACGTGCGTAAAGATTGACTAGGGGGATTCTTTAAAGGGCCAACAATTATTTCATCTCCCAAATTAACCTAGGTAATATGCAGATTACCTAGATAATCTTCACATTACCTGTTGCCCCACCGTGGTCGAGTGAATAAGACACTCAAGATGGTAGATGACTGAAGTGTGAAGATTCAGCATTCGGGCCTGGTTCATCACGCGGCTGTCTATCTAACACTCTGGAGTTTTGCTCGGTTTTCTCCAGATATAACTTGATTACGCGTTAGAACCCCTTTGAAATTTCTCTGACCAAGACACCTCCCATCGTAGGCAGATAGCCCATGCGTAGCTTCGCTACAACAACACAAACAAACATTACTAGGCATTCGTTAAAGTGAAAATATGACATTGTTGGAATAACAGCAACGTTTGTGTATTTTTGAATTAACATAATTTTTATCTATTTATTTTTCGATTTCTAAAGAATCATGTTAATACAATCAACAAATTTGCTGACAAAATTAGTCATTGATCAATTAAAATATTATAATACACAGAATCGAACGGTTTAAATTATATTATTGCAACTAAGGAAATGTATTTTTAAAACATATGATCAAATTATGTTTTACTTATTAGTGATATCTAAAAACTGGCGACACTTTGAATTATACAGGTTGTCCCAAAAAGGTGATAACGGACTTTAATTCTTTTTCTATGAGAGATAAGTGGGTAATGTAAATTTTAAAAATGTTCAAAATAAGGTCGGAAATAATATTCTGTTTACAAAAAATTCCTCTCGTTCATTTTCAAAAAGTTACTTAAAAAAATTCCCAATTAGTAAAACGACGGCTCACTGAGATAAATACAGGCTGTCCGAAAAGCTCCGTTTTTGCGTACGAGTAAATTTTCACTTCTTCGCCGATTTGTCGCTGTTACCCCACTGTATCACTGTTGCCAACTCTGCCGGAGAAAATGGGCCTAAAATCAAAGTTAAAAGTATCCACAAATGGCTAACAATATTTTCAAGCTCAGGAAAAAAAAAAAAAAAAAAAAAAAAAAAAATTGGGGCGTTTACGTGCTTGTGCTGCTGAAATATGCTTATCTGCTAATGCTCTTTGAGACATTTGGACATTCATTTCCGATTTACAAAATACTTCGGTATTGCCAGTTTACCAAGATCTTTTTCTCCGGCAGAGTTGGCAACAGTGATACAGTTAGGTAACAGCGAAAAATCGGCGAAATAGCGAAACTTTTCTTGTACGCAAAATCCCATAGGAGAAACTGGACTTCGGTTTGGGAAACAGTGGTGGCGCTAGACTTTCCCCGACGCACAGTGGAGTATCGTATCAAAATCCTGGCCAAAAAGCGAAAATTTTAAATTTGTTTAAAAACAGTAATATATATGTTTTTGGATAGCCTAGTAACTGATGCATCATGCGATACACGTTTTTCGACCATAATTCATATCCAAAAGATGCAACACTCGGTTCAAAAGCAAGTTTCTTCATTTACGGCAAGAGATTTCAGCGGTTTCTATTACTTCGTCTTGCATTTTTTACGGGCTCTTTAAATTAATTTACTGGTTTGATACTTAGTATAATTGTAGTGAAATATATGTATTTTAATTATATGTATCTATTAGCTTGAAAAAACAATATGACTTTATTAAAAAAAATTGTAAACTTTTTTTTTTCTAATTTTTCTTCAAAAATCCACATTTCAAAAAGCTTTCTGAAGAAGTGTCGCGGCTTGTCGCGCCTAATTTCAACTATAATCGTAATTATTAGAGTATTGAGTGTCTAGTCCAAGAAAAAAATGTTCCCCCAACATCCACCATTTTTATAAAAAAAAATTATTTATATAGCACCATTTTTAATTTTTCGACGGGTGATCGCAAAAGGCATACAAACATATGCGCTTGTATTTTCCATAAACTATAAATTATGTGCAAGTATTTGGATAAAGGTATATAAAATTTCATTTCAGTTAAGATTTAATATCAGTTTTTTAAATTCAGTATGTAATTTCTTATTTTTCTAATGCAAATTTGCAATAAGAAAATTTCTACAGATTCCAAAATTGCCCTTTCTTAGTCCTGTAAATAGTTCCATCTATTTACAGCTTAGTTTTCCATTTATGCCGTAAATTGTGTCCAAAGCAAAAACTTCCCATTTTTGGTTCTCAAAGGTTGGCAACTGTGACTTCGAGTCATTGAAGTGTGAGTGTGTAAACAGAAACACGTGCTAGCTCTTTAAGTCATTTTGAAGTGCTGGCTTGAAATAAATTACTTTCTCCTCCAGCTTGGAATGAGATTTTATGGGTTTGCAAGGAGGCTTCTTTTAAGCAGTGTCCTTTTAGCTGCTCTAGACAAAGGCCAAGGAAAAAGAACAAGCCTTATAACAGTGGGACCCTACAACTTTTTCTTCCAGAGGGGTCCGATGATGGTACTTCTCTCTTTCTCTCTCTCTCTCAAAAAAAAAAAGTTATTCTAAGTGAAGACGAATATCAGAGTTCAAAAGAATCGGAATGAAAGAGTTAATCTTCAGAAGTCATTAGAAAACTAAGATCCCTATAGTAACTACATTTAGAAAAGGGAAAAATCTAAAAATTTTTATGATAAAAATTGATTTATAGGTAAGTAGTATTATAAGTATTATTAAAGCATTAGATTTATATATTTTTATTGTGGTTAAGGCACAGCTACACGGCTATTTGCCTAACGGGAAGGTTGCCTTGGGCGGAGGGCTTTTTAAGGGGCTCTATTGCGTATTCACCTGACATCTGGAGAAAATCGCCCAAAACTCCAGACCGTTAGATCGACAGCCGCGTGCTATTACATTTATAAGTGGTATTATACAATAGCAGTACTTCCCAGTAAGAGACACTCCCCGGACAAGAAATTTGTTAGAAACCAACTTCGAGTCGTTTGGCAATATATCGCCAAATTTGGCGACAACACGCTGTTTTTTTATAATTTAACAAGCATATAACACTAAAAAGTCTGTCAAAAGTCAACAGTAATGATTTTAACGTTAAAACACATGAAAAATATTTTTGGCCAGGATTTTGACACAAATACTCCACTGTGCGACGGGGGGTCACTACTCCCCGACGAGGGGGCACAAACATACATGTACATATGTTAAGTGGCGTATCCAAGAGGGGGCTTTGACCTCCCATTTGGATGACATTTTTGTCACCAAGTAGGGAAATTTGCAGCTATTTGCACCACTTGAAAATATTTTACTTTAGAAAGTGATTTGTTCACAATAAATTTTCTAAACTAAAATATCCAGGATCCAGATAAGTTTAGAGGAGATGGAGGAAAATATAATGTTTTGTATTGTAAAATATTTCCAGGAATCGGATCGACATACATAATTGGACACCCAGGCCCGGATATTTTCAAAAACCACGGCACAATCTTTCCTGGTAGATTATTATTTAAACTGACCCTAATTAACGTAGCTCAAAATCCTTTTACATTACACAAGTATTTCCAAGGCCTCAGCAAGCAAAAAATTTGAGGGTGGAGGGGTAAAATTAGTGCTAAAATTAAATTAACTGATCTCTAGAATCAACGCAAATAAACTGATAATGCATTTACTGAAATTTTGGAGAGGGGGGGGAGGTCAAACCCACATGATCCTCCCCCCTAGTAACGGCCTTGCACATTTCTATAAAAATCTCGAAAGCTACTTTTAAGAGTTCTTCAGGTTAACGCTTAAAATATTTCATATGAATGAAATTCTTTGAAAAAAGTTCAGCGAAGAAAGTTCTACGCATTTTTTTTTTTCCGCAGAAAAAATATCAGAAACAAAAGTTTTTTGTGCAAGAATATTGCTGTAAATTCACTGAAATTTTATTTTATAAATTAAGCATGACTAAATTTGTACGCTTTTACCCAAATTGCAGTTATTTTTATGAAATTAAGAGATATATGTATATTTAATTACAGTTTAAGTTCGATATCTCGAACATCGAAATTCTTGATATCTCAATAAATGTGTTTTCCCTTACAAATTGAATCCCGCCCCACCAGTGGCATCTAGGAGACGGAAGGTGCCTGGTTCGAAACTAGGTCCGTCCGCCGACCTAACCGTTCGGAATTTTCCTAAACTTTGCATAAATACGGGTTAGGACCTCTTAGAAAGTCCCCCTCGGAGAGCAAACCCACCCCCGGCCTAGATCCCTAGCGTAGATAATTGGCCGTAATCTACATTTCCATTTACAAACTGATTCCCTTTCATTTCAACTCGTTATCTCAAAAAGTCTAGTGTTTCTGGCCAACATGTTTTGCTGTAATTTTAATCGAATTGTTAATTTATGCAATATTAATATTTTAAATCATAATAAAGTGAGAAAAATGCAATTGAAATCTTTATAGGTAGAACCACTTTACAACAAAAATTTTCTTTTGAGAAAAACGATTTTGAAGGCGCGCAGTAAAGTGGCATACCGAAACTTTATCGCTTGTTTCTAAGGCTTTAAAATGATTCTACTGCCATAATAATTCATGCAGTGATAGTAGTTATTGAAAGCTAAAAGATGGCACTGTATCTCAATTTCGAAAAGAATTGTTGTGAAGTGTACCCCTGGAAGCTTCAGTTTTAATAATAATAATAAATTATAAAAATCTCCGAAAGAGAACGTAAATATATGTGCTATTATATTTTTTTATAAAGTCAAGCACTCATGAAGAAAATTAACCACTTTCTTTTAAAATCTAAAATAAAATAAAATACAAAATATCGTCAGAAAAATATAATCGGTCAGCTTATAATTTGCCAAGACATACAAAAAAATAATTATTTTTAGCGAAACTAACCTTGATAAAAATTCACTTTTTTTAATACTCCAAGATAGTTTTGAACGAGATTTCCACAAACGTGATGAATAATTTTATAAAGCAAGCTCATTTACTTATAATTCATAGTGAAAGTGTCACTTTTAAAATTTCAACATTAAGAAAAAGAGTTTAATTAATAAGCCGAATAACAAACATAATATTAATCAGTTTAAAAGTTAAAGAGTTGAATTCTGATCCAGGGGCGTAGCCAAGGGGGGAGGATATCGGGATATATCCCCCCCCCCGAAATTTTTGGATTAGTGATGAAATTCGTCTATTTATACTCATATAAGTTCATAGCCCCCCCCCGAAAAATTTTCCAGCATATCCCCCCCGAAAAATTTTCCTGGCTACGCGCCTGTTCTGATCCATATAATTCTGTAACTGAAAAATCAGTTTAGAACACATACTATTAGTTTATTTTAATAGTTTATATTAATGCTGGTGCCATCCATGGATTCAATAGCGATTTGTATAAAGATTCAAAATAAGGGAGGTTGCGGTGGCTTACGATACGCCGATGTATATAACATACAAATCTACACGCAAATATAAAACTTTTATTGTATTTATTTTATTTACTTATTTTATAGGATAAAAGTGAAATTTTCGGAAAGACGATATAGACGCTGTATACCATAATTTTTATTTACTTTGCAGTAAAATAACTGAATTAAAATTCACAAAAGTTAGTTATTTTTTCCACAACGATATAAAAATTAAATTGTCAGTCAAGATTAATCAGTTTCCTTTAACTTATATTCCATTTTTAGATCTATCCACACCCATCTTCATACTGGACTTGAGAGGGCTTTGGTCTATCAGAGGGGCTGGTTATTATTATTTTTTAATAAATTTTTTTTTTTTACCCCAAGAAAAATGTAATAAATTCTAATTCCCTTGCAGCTGTTAATCTTCTTGGTGTGCATAGCTATGAACTCTTAGCTAAAGAGGGCCGGTTAATCCAGTTAGATTTCTCTATATAGTGCGAATTCTCACTCGTTGTATATGTATAAGTATGTTACCAAATAAACAAACTATGTATTTGACTAATTCTTAAATTACAAAAAAATAAAAACAAATCTTACTGCTAAATTTTTATAAAATTAAAGATTAAATCGTGCATATTGTGTTCGATTGAATCTATTAATAAATAAAAAGTATCTGTAGAATTTATTCAAATTTGCCATCTAAGAAACAGAAAAGTACTAATTTTTATTTTATTTTATTCGGAAGAAGTTAAAAGTTAAATTATCTAATTAACCACTTAGTTATAAAAATATCTTTTTCTTTCTCAACAGTTATAAGAGTTCAGTAAGGATTACTGTGATAAAATAATTTTAAAGACATAGAATACTTATTTTATAAATTGCATAACACACTAACTTATAAAAAAATTAATTTACGACCAGTTTAAAATATTTCTAATTAAAATGAAAATTTTTAGTTAAAGCGTTTAAATATTCATAGGTTTATATTTTGAATGCCAGAGATGATGAACTGTAAAATAATTTTATAAATATTTTGTCATGTCAAATTATTACACAATTAAATATACATTTTAAAAAGTTTCAGTAGTAAACAAAATCCGAAATTTCTTATCGCCCGAGTCGTAAACCTCTTTAAAAAATATCAATTAAGACTTATAAATTTTGTAGCTCTATGAATAAAAGTAATACAATGGGAAATTTTATTTTACATTTATGACACAAAAGCTTTTGACTCGTGAATTAAAATACTGTTAATTTACATACAATTACATTAAATCTGTGTTTAATTTAAATTTGCATTAAGAATTCGGTCCCAAAAATGTCACATTTTTTATTGCATTTTTTTGTTCATTTTACATTTTTAAGTAAAGATATGTTATTAAAATTAACATTTATAATATTTTTAAGCATTTATTACAACTTTTTTTCTTTAATGAAAATAATCTATTTTCCCTGCAAGTTGGCCTCACCATGGCACAGTGGTTATGCCACTGAAAATGGTAGATGGCCGAAGTGTGAAGGTCCCGGGTTCGGGTCCCATCGCGCGGCTGTCGATCTAATGGTCTGGAGTTTTGGTAGGTTTTCTCCAGATGTAACGTGAATACGCGTTAGACCCCCATAGAAAGTCCTCCTACCAAGGCACCCCCCTGGTAGATCGCCTAGTGTAGCGTTGCCATAATCACACACAACAACCCTGCAAGTTGTTTTTTTCCCTACATGAACGATAAACAAGGAAGTCACATTTACAAGTAAAATAGTGCAATTACTTTATTTTCGATTACAATTCAATTGTTTTCTTACAAAACATCTACACGAATAATTTGTTACTAAAAATAGGAAAGATACGGGCGAAACAGTGAAAGCCAAATAGAAATCGGATTGCCCGTACGGCGTACGGGCAAATCAGAATGCAATTTGAAAGTTTATAAAGACATACCGTTCGTCTTCACTCCAATTACTAAATCGTATTTGATAAATATACCAAAAAAATCGAAACTGCAACGAAATGATATATTTTAAAAATGTATATCCTGTCCTGTAATTTAGCGGGAATGACATATAATGGGGTGAACAACATGTTACTTATCAATGGTTTAAAAGCGAGAGCACATTTAAAAGTACTCATAGTGTTTAAAAGACCAATTAGGAGAAAATTATATTAATTTATAGAGTACTCAGACAGTTAATATAATTTAAAATACAATAATGTTGTACAACATTTCATAGAATCAGAATGTGAGGTCAAAAAGTCCGACTTCTACTCCAGCTTCAACTCAAAAAGTTATGACTCTGGGTCCGCAGCGATGATTAAAAGTGCACTCCAAACCATTACGAGCATCCATGTCTAAGGACATTTAATGATATATATGTATCATTAAAATGCTGTTAATAAATAAACTTTAGAGTAGAATTTTAAAATTTCTGAGACAGAACAAGTGACTCAGTTTTTGAACTATGTGCCTTATTTTACAATAATTTTTATTTTTAAATAACGCAGAATGTGGTCATTCAAAATTTGTGCTCAAAATAGTTTCAATTCTTTTTTATAAGGGGGGTGGGGGTGAGGGGCAAGGGGGGTTTTAGGGCGAGGGCACAGGGGCGCGAATTCCCCGAGAGGAAAATATTTACACTAGTAAAAATACGCTTCAAATAAAATTGCACGTTCATGCAATTCTGAATTGGTATTCAAGCTTTGCACACTTCCTGAAAAATATTTCTGGATCCGTCCTTGGGCATAGTACATTTGTACAAATACATAGCAAAAAGCAAGTGCTTAGAATATATAATTCAATGCTTTAGAGAAATAAACTGACCATATTTTTAATAATAACATCTATTAATTAAAGCTTTTAAACACATTTAATATATATATATGAATGTAAATTACATATAACTTACTTGAACAGGCGCCAGTCGATTTTGTTTATGAAGGTCTGAATGCTTAGTTATCCTATGTTTTTCTTCTTTTTTTTAACATAATCATTATCAAAAATATCACGACATAAAGCACGCTGTACTTTATATCTTGTGCTTTTGGCACCACCGATGTTCTTTATAGGAAACATAAAGCCAAAAGTGAAATTAAACTTTTATAAACTGCACAATGATATGTTATGCTGCCGTAACAAGAAAAAAAAAATGCCCACTATTCTAAACTCTGTCTAACTCACGGGCACAATGCACAATAACAAGTGTTGGAAAAGTAATGTACTATGGGTTTGCGAAGAAAAACTAAAAATACACGGGATATTTCGACGAACCATTTCTTTCTCATCATTCTGTCATTGAGGACCAATAAAAATACAAAAACCGTATTTCTGGAAAAAAGAACATCCCCCATTTGCTTGTGTAAGCAAAGCCATACTTCCCTTCCCTCGAAATTTTTTATCTATCCGACTGATCTAATTAACGGTCACTGTCTCCCCCATCCCGACCACCCACACCCATACTGTGTGGGTGGCAGAAGCAAAGGGGGCACTGTACTTTTCTATGGTGTCAATGACAAAATGCACAATCGTTTAAGCAATTTTAAGCAATTAAAAGAGCCTCGAATAGAAAGTGGTCGCACATGTGGTCTCCTAAATTTGTCGTTTGAAGAATAGACTGGCACTTTTGTTACCTTAAGATTGATGTCTTGCTGCAAATCCAGTAAAATGCCTCCTGAGAGTGGGATCACAGATTTCAAATATACACTATTCGAATTTGAAGTCTCCCCCGTCGTTCATCAACACATCACAGTATTGGGAGATGCAGGAAGTGGCTGTTTTTTGACATGAAAAGGATCGCAGAGATAAGAGATGAATGAAAACGGAAAGTAGTTTTAACCATTATTCAGAAGTTCTGAGGAATATACCCCCCTCCCAAATGAGCTATCTCCCAGTAATGTAAACATTTCCGCTTCAATCTCCAATACTCATTTGCCTTTCATGTGTATTTAAAAAGTACAAAATTAATTTTTTTAAATCGCAAAATCAAAATTAAAACTCAGATAAAATATAGATTTCTTCTTATGAAAATTCTCCGACGAATTAATCAAACAGCCCCGATGGGGGGTCACAAGTTCCCCGACGGGGGGCACGTGCCCCCCCGGACCCCCATTGGAGCCACCCCTGTTGGGAAACTGGACTACGTCGGAAACAGGACTATCTGTTTTTGGACAGCCTGTACTTATCCCAGCGAGCCATGGTAAAATGTACCCCATACACTAATGTGTTGATATACAAAATTTCAGTCTTTCATCATTAAACGTCTCAGAGATAGTTTTAAATAATGATGATATGGGGCTATCTATGAATTTGAATGTGAACGCTTGTTGCTGGAGTAGAAAAAATGATTTTCTTTCGTAATTTCTGTACGACCCTGAAATGCGATCATCCGACGTGATTTTTTTCCCCTTCGAGTTCGAGAGCCATTGAAAAGTGGTTTAAGTCAGCATACTTTTACCTTTCATATCGCTGATAATTTTAAAAATATAGTTCTCAAATATTGTCCATTACCTTATCAGTGTATAGGGCACATTTTACTAACTGGGAATTTTCGTGTACGGGGGTCGTACACAAATATAAAAGGTGTAATTTAAAAAAAAAAAATATCTAGAGGATTTTTTTCTTAACAGGGTCTTATTTCCGACTTTATTTTGAACAAACATTTTGTTCAATTTACACTGCCCACTTATCTTTAATAGGTAAAGAATTAAAGCCCGTTACCAACTTTTGGGGACACCCTTTATATTAGTACTAGTTCGTTTTCACGACAAGCACAGCTATTTGTGGTATTAGATTTGCAATCACATTTTCTGATACTCTGTCCAGCATCAAGATAGCACTTTTATGTTCATTCAAATTCAGTTTTTTTTTTTTTTTTTTTTTTTTTTTGCACAGGGACAGGAAAGAAATGCCGTTTCTTCACACAAAATTCAAACAAATAACTTTTAACAAGCTTATAATTACAAACAAGCTCTGGCTAAACATATAATTCATATTTGTTTTTTTTTTTGTTTTTTTTTTTCGTTCAGCAAAAATATTGACCATGCCCCCCCTTTTTCACGCTGGCCCTCCTTGGAGGACAATAACACAAATTGTCCTGATTTATTTATTTATTTATTTATTTATTTTTGTATTCGTCAGTGTTGTATTTTACGGCTATCTCTCTCTCTCTCTCTCTCTCTATCTTTTTTTTTTTTTTTTTTTTTTTTTTTTTTGTTGAGATCCTGCTGGATATGTAAAAAGAACGTTTTGCCTCCTACTCCCTCATGGGTTACGAATTTTTGAATATGCTGTCTAACAGTGGCGACTCGTCTCTATGGCCCAGAAGGACCTGGCCCCATCTTGTAATTCAAAAAAATTATTTTTTTTCACTGTATAACATATTTATTTTAAGCATATGGTTTTAGTATTAAAAAAAAAAAAATAGTCAGTCGTAGGACTGCACGTCAGAAGTGAAGACTTTTTGTTAAGTTTTCTAAAATTTATATTTATGCAGTTAAATAGGGTTTTCACGCATTATTGTATTTTTATTAACATGCAAAAAAAAAAAAAAAAAAAAAAAAATTATGGAGGTTTATTCACATTTTTATACACTTGAAATTCTTTGTAAAAATATTTAAACATTTTTTAAGGCTGTAAAAGTATTGCACATTTATTTATGATATTCGCACAATTTTACATATTTTTGTACACGTTTTAACGCAATTTTCGCTGGGTTAGAATTGGAAAATTTTGATTTCTTAATTTAATTACAGTTCAAATTTAGCACTCGATTTGTGTGCACATTAAAAATTTACTAAAAAGAGCGAGGGAGTGCGCGCACAGACTCCAACGTAATATAGCTATATGCGTACATCAGCAATACACGTGTTGGATTTTGTTCGATTTAATTAATAATTATGTACGTGAATTTATTAATTATCAATAATCACGTATTTACGTTGTAATGAACAATAATGATATTTATTTGTAATGAATGATGGATTTACAATAAAATGCACTCTGTAGTATAATACTTATAGTTCAAATAATGTACAGTATATGTTTCTTAGCACTCTCCACATTATCAAATAAACTTTATAGCAGAAGAACTACCGTGTTTACTCTCGTAATATTCGCTCGTTTTGTTTCCAATTTTTCAAGGTGAAAGTCTAGGTGCGACTATATGCGGGGAAATTTACAACATGATATTGTAAACTCTAATGCAAAAATATTACCGATATTACAATAACACTACTGATTTACCAAATGTTTCCAGATTATTGAATAATCTTTTCGTAATATTCGTATATTAAATCGTAATTTCGTAATTTTAAATCGTAATTTCGTATATTAAATAATCTTTTCATAAGTTGTACACAAAAAAGAGGTAGTTTTCTTTTTATAGTAATATTTTTATAGACATAAATGAAGGTCAAATACGTGACTGCGACTTTTATGCGGGAAACATATTTTGACGAGTTTTTCTGCTTCAAATCGGGGTGTGCGACTACGATGCTAGGGCGATTACCCGAGTAAACACGGTATATAGCTATCCAAATTAAGGGTGTATGTCGAAAGAAAAAAAAAAAAAAGAACTCTGTTTTTAGTCTTGGTACACAAATTGAAATAAACCAATAGCACCATGGTCTCCAAAAAATTCCAGATGGTTCTTCACAAGCTGCTTTGCACACTGCAATAAGCGAAAACGCTGTGGCGTTTGTGAAATTTTCAGAAAAAAATCTTAAACATGGATCTGAGCTTCAAGATTTTTCGAAGAGTGACACGTTTTTCGAAAATTACCGATTTTTAAGAATTTTTGCTAAAAGTTTTGAAATTGATACAGACATGGGCGCTGGCAGCATAGGGCAAGGGGGGGAGCAGTTGACCCCCCCCGGATTTTTGTATGCAGTGTTTTCCCTTGCTTTTTTGTTCTTTTCAACATGGTAACCATACGTTGAAGTAGCCTTTGCCCCCCCCCCCACCCCAGGGAAATATTCAGCCGGCGCCCATGGATACAGATTGATCGTTTATTTCAGTACGTAGTACAGATTGTAAAGAGGCAGTTTCAAAATTTTGACGTGCCTGGCATAATTAGTTTATTTGTACTTATGTACCAAAATCACATGATTTTTTCGAACAACACCGTTAAGTACAGTTTTTAAATAAATAATCGAAAATTATAGCACCTACCCAGCTAGAAAAAGTCTGAACTTTTTTTGCAAAAACATATAGATTGTACCAGTGGCGTAGCCAAGGGGATAGGGGGGTCACAACCCCCCTCAATGAAGAATTTTTTGCCATATAAAATGTATATTCTTCACTCACTTATCTCACATACGTATACATATATGTAAGTTGCAGTAGTCGTAACCCCCCCCCCCTCCCCATGAAAAATTTCTGGCTAGGCTACGCCACTGGATTGTACACAATGTGTGCATAAAACAATATTTTTGAAAGTATACGTATTGGCAAAAAAACCCTTAGAAAAGTAATAAAACCACGAATAAAACAGGAAATCTTTTCTCCAAGATATAGATGTGGTGACTATATACGAATTACACAGTGTTCGCACATGTCTTGTATTTGCTTAATTCCGCAAGTGGTTTAAAAAAAAAAAAATAATTCTCGCTTTTATAGTAGTATTTCAGAAAAAAAAAAAAAAAAAAAAAAAAAACGGTCAAACTAGACTACAGCAGCATGACAGAGAATTCTGAAAAAAAAAAAAAAAACGATGAATTTCAGCAAATCTAAAACATGTAAAGAGTCAGAAAATGAATTTACATTTCCAAGAACAGTTTCTAAAAGCGCGCCTTTCTCCTGCTACAGTCCAAAAGACAGTATTATTTCAAGACAAATCCTCAAAAAGGGGAGAAGTTCTTTCTTTCTTTGCCGCAACGCATTCACTCACAAAGCAACGCAAAGCCACCCATGGCTTGTCCATCAACTATTGCACGCTGTTCATGGAATGGGTCATGTGATTTCGTTACTCCTCCAATTACAACAGCTCTGTTCTTTAGCTTCGTCCTGGACATCTGCAATCTGCCCGGTGTCGTCATTCGGCAAAACTGTGTCTGAGCACGACTGTGTCCGATTCGAATATACTGTGTCTAACCACGTGTAGCTTCTGGAGCTTAACAACAACAAGGTAATCCACTTCTGAAATATTATTTCATCTTTTTATGCATGTATGAAATCACGTTGTCTATTTTTGTATTGTACTTTTACGTGAGATGGGCTATAGTGTGCAGTGTTCGACCATTATTTCTTTCTTGTTTTTAGATGTTTTGTTAATTATTTTGCATTCGTAAGGCTCGATTAATTAAGAGATTAATTTGCCCTCAGCCATAAGTGACAGTGACCAAAAATTTTGTGAGGATGAGGATATATACGAATTTATAAGAATAGAAAAGGTGGAAAGTTGAAGATAAACATTGTAAATGTTTTAATTTGAAATATTTTGAGACTGTTAGGGGCTGTGTGTTAACACCCTTTTGGTCCTAACCAGTCCTAGAGACTAATCAGGTCCCGATTATGATGAATTTATTTTTATTAAACTTGAGCGAATGCTAGAACATATCATCATCATTATTATTACTTCCGAAGAATGATGATTAAGTGACAGTATCAGTAACGTGGGGAATGTGGCTTCCATCGCCATGCCTTTGGAAGAGAACCACAGATCAGAACAATATGGGGTATTTTTTAGTTTCTGGAATCTAAGAAAACGTACTCGGCCCCCACCCCCCTCCCTTGAGTTTATGGAATTGCTACGCTACTGATAAGTGAGTGAAAACCTAAAAGAATTAAATTATTTTACTTTGATCGACTGGTTTGTGCTCGTGGGAAATGAAACACTGGCCCTGGTTTTAAGAATAAATCTATTGTTGTTTATCTGGAAATTTATTTCCATTATTTTCAATGTTATATTTATGGATATGGGTGTAGCATTAATATAGTGAAACTTCTCAAGTTTGACATTTTTCTGGGGAACGGAATCTGTCCATAATATAGAAATATATATCTAAAAGTTGGACACCTCTGGCAGTTGGAAACTTTTTGAAAAAACTGTAGATGTCCGATTTACAGAGGTTTCACTGCATTTACATTTGATACTTGTATTTTTATGGCATAACAAAATTGTGAGAAAAAGTAATGTTTATGACCTCCATTTTAATACATTAGTACCTCAGGGGCGTAGCCCAAGGTTTTAATATCGGGTTAACTCCCCCCCCCCCTCCCCCGAAAAATATTCTTTGATACTCCATGTATTATCTATCTTCTAAGTAATGAGAAAACATTTGTGTGAAACGTGTTTTGTATGGCATATAAACTTTGTGCATTGAGCTGTTATTATTTAATAAGGTTGCGCTAATTATAAGAAATAATTAATATTTTGTTCAGTTTATTAGAGATTCTTACGTTAGAACAGTAACAAATTTTTAAAATGTCTTTTCAAGAAATATACAACTCTTTCAGACGTAAACTTACAAAAAGGCTGTGAAACATCTGAGGAGAGAGGGCGGATTTTTTCTGTATAAATTTTTTGTAAAAATTCTTGTACGATTGACGTTTTGTACCGTTTTTGTGAAGAATTTTTCCTGAAAATCCCATGAGACACATGCTTTTTTCGTTGTGTATATTTTACCAATGATGACACTGAACAAACCCTATTAGAGCAAAGTTTGAAAATTATTTGGACTCTTGTGTTTATACTCATATTTATTTTAATTAAATATTAATATTTCATTTAAGAAAACAAAATCAGTTATTCTCCATCGTAGTATTAACAAGGGACTCTATAAAATTCAGGATGTCTTTTCACAAGCTACATTACACTCTTATATACAAATAACCTATGTCGTTTAATGAAACTTTCAGAAAAAATGCTACCTACTGGAGTTGCATTAAAAGAATTTCCGTAGTTTGGCATGTTATTTATACATAATTTGCAAAAAAAAAATTGTATTTTTAAGGCTTTTCGTTTATATTACTGTACTATGAATGCAGCTTGTGAAGAGACTTCCTGAAACTTTCGATATTGCTTACATATTTATGTTCGAAAGTCGTATATTTTTCGAATTACAGTGAAATCTAAATAACGGCCATCCGTGAGACTATCTAATAGTGACCGGTTTTCAGAGGTGGTTGTTTAGTTTATTAAAAAAAATTAAGTAAACAAAGTTAATAATGAGACAAATACGTTATTTTAGCTTTACTAAATTTCATGTATTTTAATTTACTTTTAAAAAATCTGTTATTCGCAGTTGCCTTTTTTTTTTTTAAAGGCAAACATCTTTTTACTAAGAAATAATATTTGTCGTTCTTCCATACAACTCATTATCATTTTTCATTGAAGCAAAATTTTGCATCTCCCGAAAGTTCGTAAGAACATCAGGATGTGCTTCGATATTAGCATATCTGCAACTAGAGGGAGGGAAACTGGGCTCCTGCCCCGAGCACCCAGTGGACGGAGTCGTAAAAATTAAGTTTTACTCCCGATGACGTAAACTCTAGTTGCGACACTAGATGTTAGTAGTATGTTTATTTTATGGTGTGGTATGTAAAATTTACATTGCTCACACTTTGGGTTGAAAAAAAAAAAAAAAAAAAAAAATGAAAAGTACATTTGGGTGACTTAAAGATTTTATCGTGTTACCGACGGCTGGCCTTTGATTGGAATTCGCCGTTCAGAGGTTACTTTAATGTTAATCCCATTGAACGCGTTTAGTGCCACTGATATGTGGCCGGCCTTCGGAAGTGGCCTTTGAAGGAGTTTCACTGTATTTAAAAGGAAAGAATAATTAAGTACATAGTAAAATAGCATGTTCAGGTGTGGAAAAAGTGACTATAAAATATCATACAAATGGTTAAATGCATTTGTTTTATTTTGAAAACGAATAGTGAGCTTTCGCCATTATGATGGGCTCTCAGTTGTTTGTTGTTGAAGATGGCACGGGTGTTGTGGCTGCATTCGCTCTCTCACAAACGCCATTCTCCTGCAAATGAGTGAAAGACAGTATGAATGAACTTTGTCAGCAAAGTATTTCTTACTATATTATAACAATGGTTTACCTAGGTAAATTAGAGTCCACTGAAGCAAACTGCGCACATAAAAACGACACAGATTACTTCGTTTGTATGGTAATTCCAAAAATTTTGGTTTTCTGTAATGGTGCTTCATTGTGCAAATGGAAAAAAAAAAAAACATAAAACCTCATAGATTTAGTTTTTAAGGGCAGTGATTCAAAACTAATAATTTAATGTCTTCTTTACACATCTTTGCTTTTCGGTATGGCGCTTTGAATGCCCATTTAGCTTCTAATTGATTACAATAATGAATTAATTATAAATGAAAAAAAATTAAATCAATAATTAATTACAATAATCATGGTTTGCATTTAGATATATAAATTGATTACTAGTAATAATTTTAAGAATGAAATTAAATTACTATAGTGATCCTTTATTTTAATTAAAGTAATAGGCATACATTTTTCTCCAGAATAAGTCAATCTGATTTTTTTTTTTTCCCTTGGTGGTGGGGGGTCTGTATGAAGTTAACAACTGGCGTATAGATATTAAAAAATATACTAGCTATCAGTGGCGTAGGTGGGGGGGGGGTTAGGGGTCAAGACCGAACAGGTTAAACATGAACAAACAAAAATATCAATTTATGGAAAAAATACTCAAAATACTGGTGTTAAATGATAAAATAAATAAAAACTTTGTGAAAAAACACACATAAAATGTCACTTATAACACGAAATATGTATAAGTAACATTTTTATATGTTATAAGTAAGGTGACCATACGTCCCGTTTTTAGGTGGCTTGTCTCGTTGTCCCCAAGCACAGCTTTGGGACACCGTAATGTCTCGTTTTTAGAAAATGTCCCGTTTTTAGAAAGA
Organism: Cheiracanthium punctorium; assembly: GCA_038373885.1. Lineage (NCBI taxonomy): Eukaryota > Metazoa > Arthropoda > Arachnida > Araneae > Cheiracanthiidae > Cheiracanthium > Cheiracanthium punctorium. The sequence goes on along the minus strand of JAWZYV010012970.1, from coordinate 14,584 downwards.
GAACAACCCATGGTAACGATTTCAATGAAGGTCGCTAAAAATCATCCAACGGCAGTGTCTGTGGAAGAAAAAAAAAAAAACCTGACCTCCCTCCCCTCTCGAGACGCAAAGAAAATGGCGGGGGGATGTATTGTTTTTGTGTTTGTTCTTTTTTGTACACTATTTCAATTTATTTCTTTTTTTAAAGTCATGTTCCTCCTTTGCTCATTCTTCCTCCTTCCCCGATCACCAGTTTATTTTCCCTTTTCACTCTGGTTTTCTAAGAATTTTTTTTCTTCCGAATGGCAACTTCCTTTTTTCAGTGTGTCGTTTTTTTTACATTTCTCACTTTCCTACCTTCCTGCTTTGTGACGGATGGTGTTTTCGAAGTCGAAGAAGGGCCTACCCCTTGTACCACCCGAAACATATGTCTTGCACTATTTCTTATAGTATATGTATGTTTTAGCAAAGTTCTTTTTTTTTTTTTTTTTCATTTTATTTTGATAATAACATTAACACAAGCTCTTTTGAGCGTTTTCTTAACAACTAAAAGATACCCAGACCTGTAAATTCAGTCTCTCTACATATTACCTTAAAAACAGTAGATGTCCCGTTTTGAGGAAGAAAATAAATGGTCACGTTAGTTATAAGTAACATTTATGTCGTCCTTTTTCACAAAGTTTTTAGTTATTTTATTAGATCCATCTATGGTAAAATGATTCCCTCTTAAAACTTTTTTTTGGATCCGCCACTAATGAAATGATACTCCTTCGTGATTTATTTGTAGTAACCCCCCTCCCCCCGTTATTTCGTGCCTCGTTATAAGACTTTTTATAAAAAAAAAAAAAAAAAAAAAAAAAAAAACCCACCCACATGGATTTTTTGGGGGGTTGTTCAAAACCATTACAACCCTGAAATTTTATGGGTTAATCGTCTACAAAAGCATAAAAGCGCCTGTTTAGAGACCGTATCCACTCGCGTATACACCATTTTTTCAAGATATTGTATACCGTTGCGATTTGAGTTGTAACATTTAAGAAAAACGTGTTAGGGTTTTTCTTTCACGAGACTTTCAAAATTCAGTATTTCAACTGTTTTGATCAATATTGTGCTCTTTTTATGCAAGTCTCCCTAACACATGTATGTAGGTGGTGGTACAGAAAAGATACTTACACATTTAAGACCTGGTCCACATTTGCATCCTCTTACGTTTGCAAATATAAAATCGACATTGCAGTCATCTCCTGCAAACAATACAATTTTATTAGTGAAGATATACGGTGAGTTGTTAGGATGTAAAAGAAAAAATCTGGAGTGACTCCACTCGACTTTCCGAACACTTACGATTAAGATCATTACCAAGCATTTAAATCAATTTTAATCGATGAATAATTCAAACATATATACCAAACTGAAGCTCAATCGAATGCGCCGTTTAAACGCTAGCGCACTTTCTAGAATTTCTCCCCATAGGCCATAATGTAAAAGAAATCTTTGTCGTAGCCCTGTAGAAAAACTATAAGTCCTGTACACATCAAAATCAATACTGGTCTTACGATGGTGATTTTATAACATATATACCCAGTTTGAGCTCAATTGAATGTACCGTTTAAACGCTACCGCACTTTCAAGAATTCCACCCCATAGGACGTAATGTAAAAAAATCTTTGTCGTAGCCCTGTAGAAAAACTAAGTCCTATATGCACCAAAATCAATACCGGTCTTGCGACGGTGGTTATAACATATATACCCAATTTTAGCTCAATCGAATGCTCTGTTCATTAGCTATCGTATTCACTCACATACACACAAACACACACACATACATACATACATCTCGTAAAAGTAGCAGAAATGGATTAAGAAGACTTCAAAACGTGTAAAAACACCAAAATCTCGAAATCGAATTTTTTCATGATTACAATACTTTCCTTACATGGTGCATGTTCGGAAAGTAAAAATTGCAGCTTACATGCATTGCTCGTTAGGATGTGCAGTTTCTATTCTGGGCCCCATTACAAATTAGAAGGAGCCCCTTTAATAAAATCCTTCTGTTCCTGTTGAAGGATTCCTTACATGGAAAAATAGTAATGTTGTGCTGAGATACTAGTTTTCAGTGCGATAGCTTTAAGCGTATTTAATTATGACCGTTAACTATTTTTAGTTAACAGTAAAAGAACTCATTCAACCCTAAATAACACTGAAGCTGTTTGCAACTATATATGCTTTTCAGTGCTTTCATGTGCTTTTGGAAAAACTGCTGGAATAATTGAATCAAAACTGCTATAATTTCCGGTTTTATTCTTTTATTAATTCCAGGCCTTTTTTCATTAGCGCACTCCTTCGAAAATGAAAGAAATTTGCGAACCCCCTGTATAGTCATTGTATAGTAATATATTATTTCCGCGAATTTCTATAAATGTCGCGAAACACCGGCCTGGGCCCATTGGTCTCATAGACGGAGGGGCCTATAGGGGCTGAAGCTCCTCCCTAAAGGTGAAGAAATAAAAAAGGAAATCTCTTAAAACAAGAGATTTAACAACAAATTTAAAAACTGTCTTCAAATTATTTTTAGTTTCCCCCCCCCTCCCCCCTCCAATGAGAGAAAGATTGTTTTGTTTATATAGTCACTGGTAAGTACATGATATGCTGTTGCTTATAACGTCACCGACGAGACCAGATTACTATTTATGACGCTATGACCATAGGCTTGTGTTTATGGAAGAGTAATACATAATATTTTGGGCTTTATAAGGGAGTTGCTATTTACAGGTCGCTGTAACCAAGTTCAAAAGTATTGGTAGCCGCCCATAACTAAAATCCTGAGTGCGCCGCGGATGGCCTAATGGTCTGATATTCTAAAAGTGGCCCTGTTTTTTATCAAATACCGAAAGAACTTCTCTCGAGTATCACAGATAGTAGGACATTTTAAGACAATTTTTGAATTTTAGCAAATTAAGGACCCGAACGAGCCTAGGTAATTATGTAGAACGGATAGTTTGTTCACAGGGTTGCAAAAAAGAATTCGCATACATTATGGCCTATTCATGAAAATCGTTTAAGTATGTTAGTGTCTAAATAGTGCATTCAAATAAGTTAAAATTGGGTATGTATGTTAAAAGTCATCGTCACACAACTTTAATACATTTTGGTGTGTGTATATAAGGCTTTTAGTTTCGATTGCGCTTAAATCAGGTACATATATTTACAGGTCACTGCATAGATTTTGATTAGTTTAGAACTTACAGGGCTGCAAAAATGCATTCTTATACATTAAGGTCCATACACTGAAATTATTTGAAGCGCGCTTGCGTCTGAGCTGCTTATAGAGTTTTCGGAAAGTCGAGTCGGAGTCATGGGCGCCGGCAGCATAGGGCAAGGGGGGGGCAATGCCTCCCTGGATTTTTGTATGCAGTGTTTTCCCTTGCTTTTTTGCTCTTTCCAACATGATAACCATACGTTAAAGTAGTCTTGCCCCCCCCCCCTTCCCAGGAAATATTCTGCCGGCGCCCATGGTTGGAGTCACTCCAGATTTTTAGATTGTTTTGAGCATTTCATTATTGCATATTAATGACTATGTCATTTTATCTCTCAGCCCCTTTATTGAAAATTGTTCGAAAAATGTGTCTCCAAAAAGCGACACAATTTTACACGTATTTAAATACTATTAGTTCACAACAGCTTTAATCTATTGTTCCAATATTTCGTAAGCTGTAGAATAGGCATCCCATGTATTTTTCTATAAATAGGTTACACTCATAAAAATTTCAACATAGGGTTACCAGGAGAAATCACACGGAAGATGAGCGATAACATGACATAGTCAATTAATATCGTTTTAATATGGCAATAATCCAATAATGAAACTAAAAAATTAGGGGGGGGGGTTCTCCCCTAGACGAGGCTCAACAAGCCGAGTTTTTTTTTTTTTAAACATGACAATGCAACCCGGAGTGATCTGAGTAAGAACTCCGAACGGAGCCTTGTCCTTACCTTCTTTGGCGAGCTTCATGCACATTCTAGCTGTAAGGATTCCTGCGCAACACTCATCTTCTTTGCAGTTGCTGCACGGTCCGAATTGGCCTTCCGTCATCACCTGTCACGTAAATGCAAGTTTCTGATAAAGGATATAAAGTGGTTGCTTTTTCTTTTCAAAAACTTAGCTTAAGTAAACATTCACGTGTAAAAGAAAAAAAAAAAAAAAGGGAACACCGTATAAAAGGACGGTCAATTTTAACCCTTTAACGCGCAGTGTTACCGCTCTGGGAACACCAAACTCTTATGTTTTGACTGTTGCCTGTCACGAAGAATAGATTGGATTTCTATAAAAATAGTGGCGGGTGACATAGCTCCACGAGAATCCTTTACTTTTTAGCACGTCCTTTCCCGTCGAAAAATGGTCACGATTATTTTTGACAGCACTGACATCTGCTGAAAAATGGAAGAATGCGAGAACAGCCGGATAGATTGCCCAATGCCGAAAAAAGGGCAGCCGTTGCCATCGCTCGACGTAACTACCAGCTAGATGGCGGACGATCAAAACGTTCATCGCGTGCCGGCACGACAGCTGGCTGTGCCGGCACAGCCAGCTGCGTCAAAATAGGGTCTCTAGATCTGTGGCACGCGATGAACGTTTCGATCGTCCGCCATCTTGCTGATAGTTACGTCGAGCGATGGCAACGGATGCCCTTTTTTCGGCTTTGGGAAAGGGTTGCGCCTCAAAGGGTTAATTTGCACTTGGGCGAAAGACGATCTAGGATCGGTTCTGATGGATGTTTGATGTTTGAGTGATTATGGCAACGCCACGCTAGGGCGATCTGCCAAGGATGAAGGGGGGGGTGCCTTAGTTGGAGGACTTTCTAAGGGGTTCTAACGCGTATTCGTTACATCTGCAGAAAACCTGCCCAAACTCAAGACCGTTAGATCGGCAGCCGCGCGATGGGAGCCCGAACCCGGGACCTTCACACTTCGGTCGTCTACCATTTTCAGTGACATCGGCTCTGATGGAAGCATAGGTTAACCACCGTGTTTACTTAGGTAGTAGATGCAGTTTTTTTTTTTGGGGGGGGGTCGATTTTTCATGCTAGGTGCGACTATTATGCGGGGAAATAAATCTACTACACAGTATTGCACACTCTCATACTAAAACATTACTGTAACAAAATTCATTGAAATAAAATTAGTAACTTAAAAAATATTTCCAGATTATGTACTGTTTATTAGTCTTTTCGTCAGTTGCACACAAAATAAAGGTACTTTTCTTTTCATGGTGCATTTATAGACAAAATTCACAAATAACCTATGTGAAAATTTTGATAAAAAATTCTAATAACATTATGCATAATACATAGTAAATCCCTTTCACTGAAAGCATCAGTAGCACTGTAGTTCCTGGAAGATTACTGCGAGTAATGTTTTATTTTCTAGATGAAGGTAAAATATGCGAATGCAACGTTTAAGCGGGGAAAATATTTTGACGTTTATTCTTTAAAACGGGGGTGCGACTATTACGCGAGTAAACACGGTATTCATCAAGCAGTAGAGAAATCGCAAATAAAATCGTGTTGGAAAGTGTTTTATAATGAATGCTTTTTGCATGATTTATTCCTTTTTTAAATTTGATATAAAGAAATCAATGTATGTATTTCATTCAAATTTATTATTTTGTACTACTTTCTAGTCAGTTTGGTAAACATTTTTCTGAAAGTGTAAATGTATATTGTTTTACAAGAAAATACATGCTTGTATTTTACACCCGCGTAAAATTGCGCATTCAAGAATAGAGAGAAGGGGGGGGGGGCGGTTTATGGGATTTACCTTTCAAGCAATTGCATTACGAGTAAAAAACGGACTTAGACACAATTTATTTAGGAAAATATGGCAAAATGCTTATACTTAATTAATTTTTCTATTGAATGCTTCATAACCTGGGGTCGATGCAGACGAAAACTGGGTACGTTTTGCGACCCCTTCACAAAATTACAATCGATTAAAACGGCCCCTTCACAAAAATATAATCGATTAAAACGGCCCCTTCACAAAAATATAATAGATTAAAACGGCCCTCATTGGCATTTTACCCTACTTTTTTAGTCTGTTTTATTAATTATTTTAACAAAAAAAAGTGACCTTAATTCAAAATTGGTATGAAAATTCACAAAAATAAGTCTTGAAATTCACAAAATTAAGTACTGAAATTCATAAAAATAACCTGTTTTCACAAAAATTGGACCCTGGGGGAAAAAAAAAAATCCTTGATAGACTCCTGACAACTGTTGATAGGTTTACCGTTGAAAAGAGTGTATAATACAGTTTGCGAAGAGGCAATCTGAACTTTCAGATTATCGCATAATTTGATAAAGAATTTCTTTCCAAGAGCCTTTATTTTTATTACTTAAAAATAATAATTGTTAATATCTGAAAATACATTTTGGTGAGAGCTACAATCCCTTGGTTAAAATCTGCCATTGGTTTCTTGCCTTTCATTTAGTTATTGAATGTAATAAATCGTAATTTTGAATTATTAAGGTCGCTTTTAAATTTTAACCATTGTGTTTGGGATTTAAATGTCAGTATGAACATTTCCAATCTTTACTTTATCATAGAATGTCTAAGTAAACCATGAAAAATATATTTATTTATATAAATATCTATTAAATAAATTTGTACAAGGTTACGCATGAAACCGTAGCATGAAAATTTTATAAATTTCTGTTGTTGAAAAAATGGTGTGTAAACTGCCGATTTTAAAGCAAAGGTCGAAGCAACCATGTGCTTTTTCGAACAGTGAGAGATAAAGACAATGTCCTTCACCAGATGGCGATACGTTTTCTATGAATTTGTGCTCTAAAATCATCTAAGTCAGTGCTCCTAAACCTTTTTATCGCCATGGACCAATCAACGTTTGCTAATTATACTGCGGCTCGCTAAAGGGGGGAACTGATTGTTTATTTTATCGATTGTTTTGATTTAATAATTTTAATTTAATAGTATGTAACATACCTTTAAAATCAAATACAGAGCACACACACACACACACACACAAAAAGAATATAAAGTGATTTAACAGTTTAACTCACTAGCAGTGGCGGATTAATGCATGTTTGTCGGGGGGGGGGGTTAGTTAGAAAATTAACATATACATCCATTATATGGAAGTAAAATAGAATCTTTTACATTAATTTCTTTTTTCTCGAGGGAGGGCTGTCGCCCCCTCCGCTCCCCCTTTAATCCGCCCTTGCTCACTAGATCGCTAAATGCGACCTGGACTTGTTTCTTAGCAAGCGGGGCGGTTCCATTTTTGGGGTATAAGGAAACAATTTGTTTTTTATTCATGAATTTCCATAATAATGAGAAATACGTAATAAAAAATATACTATTTAAATTTTAATAAAATATTTAAGTTTCGGATTGTTTCATTCTCTCTCTCTCTCTCTCTCTCTCTCACTCTCAATTTTATTTTTTACATTTGACAAAAGAGCATTTATCCCGATATTCTTCATGCATTCGGAATTTGTCCTAATAAAATCTGTTTTCTTAAGAATTTGCTTTTGGTTTTTCTCACCACCGAAAGTAAACTGCTAACTTCCTCCCCGAATTTCCTTTTTCGTGTGACTGGATCACATCAATGCGTTGCTCCAACTGTAAAATCACGCGTTTCTTAGACCAGAGCCGGCTTGCGGGGCCCCAGGCGAAGCGCAAGAGTGGGGCCTAGTTTCTATCATGCCTTATGTAAGTTACTACTAGCACTGGTAGTACATTTCTCGGCTTTTTTCGGGATATATCGCAACCATCTACAAAGCTCGGTCTAATGTGATACCAAAAAAATAGCCCAGGAGCGTGGCCTCTTGAAGCGCGGGGCCTTAGGCGATCGCCTACATTCGCAACCCCCATGGGCCGGCCCTGTTTAGACATGTCTCATGGCTAACCTACTAGATTTGTACGTGATGTGTACTTGCACCTGCTGTTGATTTGCAGTAGAGCAACTAGTTTGGAAGGAGGCTTTTTAGTTTACTTTACATCCTGAAAAATGCTAGAAAAATTTCAGACAGGGAACCGGGTCCGTCGCTATAGAGGATTGTGTGGTCTCTTCTGGAGGATTTTTTTAAAACATTAAGTAGATAGGGTAAAAAGAATTAGTTGTTGGAGGAGGGGGTCACTTAGTAAAGGTGGTCGCTCATAGAAGTTTCACTGTAGTTCAGGGGCGTAGCCAAGGGGGGGTTAGGGGGCTCATACTCCCCCCCCCCCCATGAAAAATTTTTTGCCATACAAAATGTATATTCTTCACTACATTATCACACATATGTATACATATATATGAGTTGCAGGAGTCATACCCCCCCCCCCCCATGAAAAATTTCTGGCTACGCCCCTGCTGTAGTTACAATATTTCTTCTGTTACAAAGTTATCGCAAACCCGACAAAGTCGAAACCTGAGAAAAAACAAAATACAAAACTACAGCAAATAAAATGGAAATAATTTAATGTTCCTTGGGCGGCCCGGTACCATTTGATCTACGGACCGGTGTTTTTGGACCACTGATCTAAGTAAGTTCTATTTTACAGTTATCGCAATTTTAAAATGTCAGCGCAAAAAGTTTTCGAATACCAGTTGATTGCGCGTACTTTGTCAATGTCAGTGCAGTTAAATTTTCTCTGGGCAGGAATAACTAAAAATAAAATTATTTTATAGAGCTTGAGCTGTTTTATTGTGAGTGGTTCTCCTTCTAGTGCCTGTTGGGAGGCCGTAGGCCAAGCACTTTCTGGGGCACCCGAAAAGCTCATACACTGTTGACAAGTTGACACTGACACAGTCACTGAGTACTTTTTTTTTCATTGGCAATATAAAAGGAGGGAGGTTCCAACTTCAAACACTCCTACCTCCCTTGTTCAAAAATTTTTAATACACTGAAAGTAGGCTTCAGATGACGTAACATCAATGAATGCTTCCAGGTGGAATGCTTTGGACCATAACATGATGTTTATTCTATTCCTTAATGCAATTCTAATAAAGTAAGGAAATTTGTTACACTAGCCCCCACATAAAAGTGTTTGCAGTGTAAGCAAGCACTTTTATGTGGGGGCTAGTAAGGGTTGTTAAAAACCCGGGTTTTTTCAGGGTTTGGGTTTTATCAGGGTTCTTCGGGTTTTATCTGGGTTTTGGGGGTTTTGTCAGGGTTTTTTCAGAGAAAGGGATGGGGTTTCAAAATATTTGAAAAAAATTTTGCTTATTACTAAATACAACTTAAAGCAACTAATTGATTACAAAAATCAATCATAAATAAAAATGGTTTAATTAATAGTAATAACTAATTACAATTATATTAATCATACATGAAAAAACGTATAAATCAATAACAATAACAACCTCAATCATGGTTTCTCTTAAATTGACTATTAGTACGAGTAATAATTTCAACAGTCATATATTAGTGCTCATTTAAAACTTTTTAAACTAATGATTTTTATGGTTAAAAAATCCTTATTCATTTTAATAGAGATAGGCATAAAATTTTTCTCTAGAAAGTTTTTATGCCTATGTGAAGTCTATTTTTTTTTTTCCTTTGGTAGTGGTGGTATGGGGGGAGATAGGGAGCTGTTTATAAACTTTACAAGTGGTGTACTGATATTAAGAGATGTATTATCTACGTAATTAAAGTTGAAATTTTGAAAAAAAAAAACCCAGTTGGGTTTTTTGAAGTGGGCTTTTTTGAAAAAGACCCATACGGGTTTTTTCGGTTTGGGCAAAATCATAACAACCCTGGGGCTAGTGCTACAAAAGTGTATCTCTTTATTTATTGACATTACTGCTCTTTATGCTATTTTTTTTTTTTTTTAAAGAATACGACTTAAACTATTTTAATCATTTTGGGGCCTCTTAGAACTTGAGTCCCTAGGCCAGTTGGCCTATGAGGGTAATTGGGTCCTGAGCCCTGCATAGGTTTATGCCACAAAATCACAGGAGTGCAATAGGGGAAGACCGACAAAGCTTAATTCGTCTCCTTCCCTCTGATCTCAATATTTGCACAAAAGGGTACACTTGCACCCTGCTGGGTTTTGTTTTGGTGGGGAAAGGGCAATGAAAATGAAATAGTAGTACCAATTTCATTTTTTAAATATTTTTATTTGAACTTGGAAGTGTTCATGAATTATTTGTTGCACCCCTCTGTGATTTTGGATGCATCTCCTGAATAAAATCCTCTCTGCGCCTTTGCTCATGTTCTCCTCCATCGTTGCAAAACGGCAACAGCAGAGATTCCTCTTTTGTGCCAAATCTTGCTTCTATGCTTTGGTCTTTGAATGCCCCGCTGGTGAGCCCCAAAGACATTAAAATATACTCGAGTATATTTTAATGTCTTTGGTGAGCCCTTTGGGAGGACAGACTTTTTTTGCTTTCGACTCTGAGGAAGTGTGTGTGTGTGGGGGGGGGGGCGTAATTACGCTGAAGGTTTTCTTTTTGTGTGTGTATGTTGTCTAAAAAATTGAACTCTTATTTTTATTTATTTTTTTTTTTAAGTTATGATCTTTCTAATTTTTTGCGGTCATGACATAAATGCTCACAATACTTGTGGAATCAGCGTATTGGCTTTGTATGCCAAACTTTGATTTGCAAAGAAACGTGTACATCCATCAATTAGTCGTTAATATATTGTTTTTAAGACTATATTGCTTAAAAGAATGCATTACTTGATTGACCCTCGATACCGTACATTTTAATTTCTATGGCTCACAAGCTAAAAGAAGTTGTCCACGATACTATTATTGTTATTGCATGTCATTAACATTTCTGTAAAGCTTTATTTCTGAAATCTTTGCTTTTAAATTGGTGAATGAAGTAAGTCAATATATAGTTAGTCAATTTTGCTCCAAAATCATCCACTTAGAATAAAATTAATTTATTTGTATACTATTTACCAATTGTCTATACTCTATGTGCAGTTAAACTTGTTTAAAAATTCTGATCTAATTATTTTTTGAAAATCTGAATTTATTTTAAAAAATCTTATTAAAAAATCCGATTAATTTAATTTTAAAAAATTCACGATTTTTTTACAGCCTGGCAGAAATAGAAAATGAAAGTAATATTAGGATTAAATGTAGGTAGAAGAAAACAATATGCAGAGTACATTCGAGTAGTGAACTAGTGATGCAACGGATATCAATTCGGCCGGATACCGAATATCCGGCCAAACTTATCCGGTTATCCGGCAGCAGTATGTTTTCTTTTTTGTTTTATTTTCACTATTTTCTTCGAACATACACCCTTAAAAGTTTTTTTAGAGAAACATTAAAAAAAAATTTTTTTTTAAGAACGCGTGCTTGAAGCGGAAATTGTAACACAAAAATTAATGTACTTCACTCTTAAAGGGCTCACCCGAGAGTCATTTAAAGACCAACGTATGGAAAAGCTAAGCATAAAAGAGAACTCTGCTATTACGGGTTTGGAACGATGGAAGTGAACATGCAGAAACAACAGTGCCAGGATGTTGCACATAGAACCGCACAGATGTGTGCAACCAATAATTATATTGTACTTAAGTTTAAATATTTAAAAAATCAAATTGCTTATATTTTCGCGTTCATTAGTATTATTCTTTTTTTTTCCCCCCGTGTCTCATCAATTAATACTTGGACGGAGGGGTGGACGCTATCACCGAAACATTGCCATACAAACTTGAAATGTTTGCTGGAAAGTGTTGAAACGGGCCTTTTCAGTTCAAAAAAAACTTACCACTAGGAGAGCGAAAAGAACAATTATGCCTGCTAACATCTTCATTTTCACTGGATTTTATTTAAGCAGATCTGACCCATTCCCTTGGGATTCCATGCCTTTTAAAGGCTAGTATTTTCAACGTAATTTGAACGAAGTTGCCGAACATCTGTTTCCTTGTTGTGATAAGTTTATTTCTCTTATTTTTCGAAGCGATTATTAATGTGTTTTGGCCTGAACATAATTGCCTCGTCAAAGGCCATTATTCGCAATAGTCAGTTATTGTAAAGCTAATTGTATGTCAATCGCACATCAGTTACAACAGTTGTTCTAGTTTTAACCTAAACAAGAAGAAAAGTCTTGTTATTTTTTATATAAAACGGGAAGTGAACATTTTTTGCAAAGTGCTTATGGTTTCGGTTGGTCTATTCTCTATAACACCGATAAATTTGCTTGCATTGTCATGGATTCACTAGGGTTATCTACATTTATTGTAGAAGGTTCCCCATTAAAAATTTTTTGCTGTTGCTTTTCACGGTGTGTCAGCTTTTACTACCTCTGAAAAAATCTGTAGTAAAAACCGACTTGGTTGGAACAATAGGATATGTATTTCTGTTCTTTGGAAATTCAATATTTTCGTTACCATCTCGAGTTTTGCACGTTACCCGTAATAAACATCCTATAGAGGGCTTAAACTGTATACTACTCACGGGATGCATATGTCTCACTCTATTGAATACAAACGGTGGGATTTGGCAAATTCTAAAACTCGGTGAATATCGTGCCAGTGGTTCAGAGCTCAGTAGGAGGTATGCTAGTAACTATAACTATCAATTGGAGGGTATCTCCAGGAGGAGATGATGTCCTGCTCTAGATGTGTCTAACGCAAGGCTAAAAAAAATCATGGGCCAAATTCTACTTTTGAAACTATGCTTTCTACCCTACCACTCATGATATTAACTTAAAAAACATTTTGCTTAAACAGTCCTACCAAGATAAAGGTTTTTACGATATTTGGTGCCTTTTGCCTTACCTAGTTTGTTTCTAAGTACAAGATCTTTTTTATTTTAAAGTACAAATTATACTGCACGATATTTGGGCAAGCACATACATCTATTGGCTTACGGGATTTGATCCAGAGACCAACTGCTTGCACAGCGGCCGGCAGCCACGGGTGAGCAAACCCCGCGCAGCTGCCAGGCTCCCAAAGCTAAAGAAAAAATCCCTTTGTTAAAAAAGCATAAATAAAGAAAAAAAAATACAAAATATTTTTGTAATCCCCCCCCCCTAAAAGCTAATGATTACTACATTTTGAAATAGTATTAATAAATATTAATGAAAACAAGCTTCCACAGAATAAATATAAGCTTTAAACAAATTATTATTATTAGCACTAGCTAGGGTGCTATTTCGTTCAAGCCCAGATTTTCGACTTCGTAGACATGATTTGTAGACAGGTTTTGCAGACATGAACTGCCATGGTGAAGATCTTTTCAAATGTGTTTGCCAGATAACGCGGAGGTGGGGAAGATTAAAATCTTGAAAGTCGCACAACGTTTACCATTTTTGATAATTGATCGCAAAGTTTGCTGCCAATAAATAGCTTCAAAACCGAACCAAGCTTGGCGATATTTTCCGCATTTGTGTAGAAACTGGAAAAGTAGAGTTAGAATATGACTGGCGAATATTATTAAAATCGCCTACTAACTAACACTATTTTACATAGATTTCAATTCTAAATAAGTGTTTTATGAAACAAGAAAGTCAAACACGGCACACTCATGGATTATGATGCCCATTCCAAACAGTATTTAAAATGGTGAAGTATAGTTGAAATAGGCTAGGCGAAGATTGTGAAACAGTTTCAGTAGGAGATTTTAAGATAAATTTCGATGCCAAAGATGTGTTCGAGCTGTGGAACAAGAAAGAGTTGATTTCTATTTTAACGACCCCAACTTAAAAAAACCCCTACCATTTTATCCACTTGGTCATGGTGGGACTCAAGTTGCTAAATTTAACGATAAATCCCGTAAATTGATAAGACTAGGACAGACGGAAATATTTAACCCTTTGAGGCGCAACCCTTTGCCAAGGCTGAAAAAAGGGCAGCCGTTGCCATAGCTCGACTTAACTACCAGCAAGATGGCGGACGATCGAAACGTTCATCGCGTGCCACAGATCTAGAGACCCTTTTTTGACGCAGCTGGTTGTGCTTGGGCAATACATCCAGCTGTTCTAGCATTATTCCATTTTTCAGCAGATGTCAGTGCAGTTAAAAATAATCGTGACAATTTTTTTTTTACGGGAAATGACGTGCTAAAAAGTAAAGGATTCTCGTGGAGCTCTGTCACCCGCAACTATTTTTATAGAAATCAGATCTATTCTTCGTGACTGGCAACAGTCAAAACGCCAGAGTTTGGTGTTCCCAGAGTGGGAACACTGCGCATTAAAGGGTTTAACATCCAAAAGTTTGCCACTTTCCTTTACCGACATTCATTCTGTAGCAAAAAGACTTGGCAGATACATCTTTTTGCTTTTGTGGACAGCTATTCTGTTAGACCAAACATGGGCATATCCAATCACGCTTTTGCTCGAAAGAACCTTTCCGAAAAGTAATCAAGGGGGGGAAGGAAGGCATTAGAGAGAGAGAGAATTTTTCTTGCAGAAGTTCCCGAAAAACGTTTTTGTTACTAAGCCGAAATTACCGAGGACAAAAGAAGCCGGCGATAGGCTGGAAGTCTGTGATCTCGGACAGAGTTGATTTCTTCGCACTGCATACCCGGTAATCAAGGGCGGGCAGTCCGGCTGAAATCACAAAAAGAAAAAAAAAAATTCTGGCGCCTTGCAATTGGCTATATCTTACGAAACGAAAGGAAGAGAGATCAGAACATTGTA